>JAPYZJ010002784.1:0-19124 GCA_030522765.1 Ophioninae sp. B BG-2022a | reverse complement strand
TTTAAAAGGCTCTATTTAATCGGAAATTTTCCGCTGATTACGAATATGCCCGAAATTTTGCCGAAAGTGCAAAATTAGACTGGGAAAATGCGAAAAACCATTCTAGAATATTTTTTCGATATTTTTCGCTAGAAATGGAGAGTTCAAGACGGATTGAATGGTGGGTTTGTCTTCAAGGTATAAAAATACATCGACATAGACCTGCGTGCATGCTTGTATCAATCGACTCAGAATTTCACGCCCAACTCCCCGTTTCAGGGATGACAATCTTACGTGGGACACCCTGTATACATATATATACAGACTGAAAAAGAGCACGTTACCGAGGAAGAGAAGGATTAATATCGGCGTCCAGCGTATACTATCAGGAGAGAAAAAGAAGGAAGAGAGGGAGGCAGAAGGAGGAAGGGTGGGGGCAGAAAACGAAAGGGTTATCCGGTATAGCTCGCAGGGTTATCCCTTTACACGAGTTCCTTCTCCTTTCTCGGCGTCAGCGAATGAGTGTGCTTGGGAGCAACACTGAACCCGCGTCGGTTTCTTCGCCGTGAGCGCTCTGACATATTTATCCGGTTCCTCCCCCTCGCTACGTTGGGGCGTCCCTTTTTCCACTGTACCCGTGTATGCATTCATATGTGTGCATTTATACATTTATTCCCGCGCACGTACTCCAACCATATTTTATTCGTTTCGCCCGTTGTGAGAATCTCACGTCTCGGGGCGAAAATTTGTGCGGTAGTAATATTAGGCGCATTACGGCACGACAAATTTTATAATCTTCGCAATTAAGGACTCCTCGTTTCTTTCGCAATTAATTTTTATCGCCAGCTATTCGAGATTAACGTCTCAATAATTGGTGACACTCCGATTCCAATGTAGGTATATAACGTATCCCTGCAGAATTTTTTCCTCATCGCTATCACGAGATCCTACGAGTTTCTTTTTTTTCATTATTTTTTCGTGTTTTGTAAAATCGATAGAAACGATTTTTTTCAAACTTGGGATCGTTAATGTCTGATAGAAGTACGTAAATGTTTAAAATGGAAAGCGAATGAGTAAAATAAGAATCAAAAGTTGAGTACGATGAGAAAGTACCTATAAAATGTAGAAACTACGGGATCATTTGCCTCGAAGTCCCAACCGTATAATTGATGCTATCGGGCACGAGTATGCAGATTTGTAGTGAAAAGTAGTCGAAGAAAAAACAAAACGAAAAGAAAAACAAAAGTGTCGTCGTTAAGAGTTGATGGCGTACAGAAGAGCCGAACGAGCAAAGACGGCTATATTTCATCGTCTCTGCTTACCGCGAATCAATTGATTGCTGAAACGTGAGAAAATCGGCTTTTCACACTGCCAGTTTATACATACAAACATCGGCAATAAATCTTTTTGCGCGTCAACGTACGTTCGAATGCAACTTGATACGGAGGTACGAGAGCGAGCGAGAGAAAGCGACTGTCAAGGGGGAGGGGGGGGGGAGATGAGTGGTGTTCGAGGTAATCATGTTGCGGGTGCGGCGATCGGTGAATGAAGAAACGTACGTATAAAATACCCCGAAGGGTTAATAGCGGTAGCTCGAACACCGGCGCGAAAGAATAATGTATGTAGAAAGCGAGCAAAGTATGGCAAAGAGAACAAAGACGGTGCAATAATAAATGTTTCAAAAGCAGAGCAAAGACGGAGCTAAGAGAGCGAATAATTCAATGGGCCACGTGCTGCTTGAAATCTGTATCAGAGCGTACCAATTTCATTACCAATTTTCGGTCTTATTCCGGACAACCGGAAGGAAAGAGAAATCCAGAGGTAATAGAAAAAAAATGAAGAAAAAAATGATCGAAAAATTGGAACTTCCAGCCAATTTTGGAGAACTTTTTAAAAATCTTTATTGAAGCCAGCGCGACACCCCAACTCGGTCTGTAAGGTTGGAAGGTCACTTCCAATACGACGATAAACGGTAAGGTTGGAAGAGACAGAAAGCGACGTAAGAAAATACTGGAGTGGGAAAAGGGATAGAGGAAAAGAGACGAGTGAAGAAGCAAGACCTCTCTCTCTCCCAAGAGAGAGAGAAAGAGCGGGAGAGCAGAGTTTAACCGTCGTTCCTCAGAGGGCGATGCAAAACACGTAATCCGATATGTCCTACCTGCGACGAGATAGAGTCACTTGGTTTGGCCTTCTTCACGGACGCAAAAGCCCTCTCTTCGCGCGGGAGCTTTTGCTCAACCCTCATCGTCTACCAACCGGCAATATCTGTATACAAGATTTTCCACGTGTGGTGGTACCAGCCAGTACCTACGTTTATTCATATTTGTATATCCGCGCGTATGTCGAAGTGTGAGGTTATGTGAATGCAATGTGAAATTCGTTTGTGTAGAAGCGAACGTCAACGATGTTCTCGTGAAGAGAGGTCTTTCTTTAGCACAAAGACAAATCGTCCTGGTGACAAGTTGCTCGTAAAAAAGCTGAAAGCTTCGAACGTCTGAATGAACGGCACGCGGCCTCTTCGCGTTCCTTCCTCAATCTCCCTACTGCCCCCTTCCACCCCCTTCATCTCTTTCCAGCTTCGTCCTTCCTGCTTCTGTGTCACGCTTCCTTTCTCGCTCTTGCTACCCTCAACGTCGACTGACTCTAACACACTCGGAGGTACATTCGGCCCTCCGCGGTACTCCGTATCTCACACACGGGCGCTTCACTTTCAGCATGAGAAAAAGCAACGAAAACAATCATTTACCCTCGCAAATTGAACGAAATGATTTCATCCAGGATTCAGACTACCGATTAAAGTTACTTTCTGCACACAAGCCCTCTCCACTCGTTCTTTCTCTCTTTCTCTTTGGCTTCGGTTTCTTTCTCGCTATCTTTATCTCTATGGTAGTGCGTAGACTCGTACTCGTGCGAGATGTTAACGCGAAGGCTTCTTCGAGTCCTCGCGAACTCACTCGACCACTAATACCGCTCACTGGTGTCTCCGGTGGGCAAAAGACTCCGGCGGTTTATTATAGACGAACCCTCAAGGTTATCACGTTCCTGCTTTTCTTTTCTCTTCCGTTTTCTTCCCTGCTCCTGTTTATTTATTTTTTGTTTTTTTTTTTTCGTTTTTTTTTCTCCGTTTTCTCGTTTTGTTTCTCGAGTTTCGTTTTGTTCTCGAAGTTACCGTGGGCGTGAATACACGTCGATGAAGTCTTGCAAAGTGAAGTAATATAACAGGGATAGAAACTTAAAGATAAAATACAAAAAACAAAACCATTACTTAACTTCAACTTAAAGTAAAGAAAATACGAAAAAGTGAGAAACGAGGAGACCAAAGCGATAATAACAACAGCAACAAACCCAAACAACAACAATAATAATAACAAGAGAGAGAGAGAGCGAAATTGTCGGGAAGCAAAGAGGGGAAGAGTGGGGATAGGAGCAAGCGAGTGAGAAAGAGCAAGTGTACGGTGGTGGCGGCGCGGCGTTATTCCCGCGCGATAATGACACGGGGCGGTGCCTCGTCGTAAACTATTGCCCGAGAATTTATGAGACTAGGTGGGCCGGTTAGGTTAGGTCAGTGCTCCCTCTTCTACCGCGTTCCTATCCTTCGAAGACTATAATAACCGCCACCACCTAGCGTATTACCGTATACGTACACGCTCACGAGTCAACACCAACCCTTCCAATCCGGCTACCAACACTTGAACGCTCCTACGCTCACTTTCGCGTCTTTTCGCACTCGACACACGGCCTCCCAACCGTATCCAACCCTCGTGTTTTCATGGCATTGGAATTTCAGCATCCGAGCAATAAATAATTAAATAAAATTAATAAATTGACGAAAATAATTAGCCCTCATATTGAACGTTGACAGCTTCCTTTGACATTGATTCTGGCATGAAACTCCCCATAGAATTCACTATACACAGAAATCGTTATATGACCTTCCCCCCTCCCCCTCGCCCTCCTTTCCTCCTCCTTTACAATATTCTTCCAAGTACGTCGTTTAAATTTAAAGCCCCTTGAATACGCGTGTGCTCATAGGGCTAAAATACGCTGGCTGAAACGAATCCTCTCTCTAAGAATGCACATTTGCAACCAGTCGATATATATACATATACATATATATTTAGGTCGTGACGTTCCAGGTAACTTTTGAAACGTACGTGATAATAATCCTTTCCATGCTCCTTACTCGTTCCTTCTTCACCCTGGCCTTCTCTGAGCCACCCTTTGCTCACCCCCTCCCTCGTCCTCGGCACTCCCCTCATTCTCTCAAAGACCGTTCTATACGATCTAAACTTTTGACAATGTGATGTTTTTCGATAAATAACGTACTTAAGCCGAGCGTCTCGATCAGTTATCCCACGCTGGGCCCCGGATTAAGCTAGGATCTCCGCTGGCGAACGTTTTCTCGCCTACACCGTATCCTCTCGGATGAGTCGCGAAACCCGCGTTTACGCGTATCAAGACACGGGCGCGAGGGAATCCCGTCGGCAAAAATTCACCGGGACACCGATCGTGCTCGATTTTCAACCGCATACGCGAACTCCTCGGTCCGCGAATATTTTTTCAGCGGGAATCTTCGGCGAAAAAAAAAGTAAAATAATAAAAACAAAACCGTAAAAAAAATCGAAAAAATCAAAAGAAAAACTGTAAAATCGAAAAAATTAAAAGAAAAATTCAAAGGCTGTATTAATCAAATTAAAAAATCATGGCAGAAATTTTAAGAATTTCCAAAGTTATTCGACGTATCAGGAAACTCGTCACTAAATTACCCCTTGCAATCTCCGAGCATCTGAGAGAGAGAAAGAGAAGGAGAGAGGAAGAAAGAGTATTATCAGTAAAATAAGAGAGACGTCGAATAAAGAACCACAGAGTGGGGGAAGAGGAAACTGCTAGGAAGAGCATACTTTTTATACATTGCTTCTGCGCCTGACGAAATGAGTATATGGATAATATCTTTAAAGGTACCTGTATACAGAGGGCAAAATAAAAGAATATGATAAAAGCGATGAGAGAGTTCCAGAGAAAGAGTGATGGCGGGAGGGAGTGGAAAAGAGTATCTCTTCGGCATCTTCATCCTCATTCGGGGAAGAATTTACCCACGATCGGGGGAGGAATGAGGAACGAGGTAGGCGAAGGGGAGTTGCGCGATCGAGGGAGACTCTCGCGCGATTGCTCCATATAATAACCCTCGGTCTCGCATCTCCCGCGATTGCCGTAACTTCGGAGATTGAACGAGCTGTTCGCGGTCTCCCGAAATTTTTCTCTTTACCATTTTTTTCCGTTCTCCGTTCGAAAGCCCAACCCCCGCTGCCCTCCCTCTTTAAACCTCGATCGATCCTTTCCTTTCCGTGGGTTCCTCTTTTCTTTTCGTCTTTTTTTTTTTTCTTAGTTTCGGGAGCAAAAGCATCGTCAACCGTATATGTAACGCTTCGATCGTCTCTTGTTCGATCACCGCGGAGAAAATGCATCCTCCCGTATATCGCGAAAATAAGCGAGAGAGAGGAGAGCAACGAAGACGTACGCCCAGCTCGAATCTCTCTCTCTCTCTGTCTCTCTTTCTCGGGAACGAATCTCTCGTCCTCCTCCCGTGTATGAAAAGCCTCCCGTGTGCACGCGTATACCCACGATCGGAGAGGCTCAGGCTAATCAGTCGGACATAATTGATCTCACTTGTGATCTTGAGATTCGAAAGATCGCGGACGGGGAGTTGAGGCTCGAACCAATAATTATTGTTAATACCGGACCTCCCTTATACGTTCCCCCACTAGTCCTTGTCTTTATATATATATGGGAGCGTATATCAATATATATATACATTATGTAAGAGCGAAACAGCGGAGTAAAAAAAAAGATAGGATTGGTGGGGGAACGTATGCCCGAGTAATAAATAAATAAATAAATAAATAAATAAATATATATAAATATGCTTTCATTTCACGAAAAAAAATAAATCACAAGACAATAAAAATGAAGATCAATAAACTCGAAGATCGTGCAGTCACCCAAAACTGAGTTTGAAGATAAAATGAAAAAATCGAATCTCCCGATTAAAAACAAAAAAAAAAACAAAGAAAAATGATATCTCGGGTTGAAGAATCTTTGGTGATTCTGATGATGGCTCCGGTTGCGAATTATAGCAACGAGGGAGACTTATACCCCTCGTGGACGTCGTCCAAGACTCCTCCGAGGACGGTCGGAAGTTTATTCCCTTCCAAGATGATACAGAGATCGAGGCTTCGTCTCCTTTCCTTCTATCCTTTTATTTGTATTAATCTGGGCTTTTTGCTTTTTCGGTGCGTTGCGTATATACGACAAGCCCAGCGAAAGATCAAAGGATTCTTGGAGGGGGTAGAAAATATGAAATAATAATGATAATAATAATGAGGCATTTTGAGAGTAATAATATGTTGGCAGGAAAGCTCGTCGGTCGCGGCGAGATCGGAGGAGCTGAAAAAGAGAGAAAGAGAGAGAGACAGAAGAGGAGAAGGAGGGGGGGGGGGGATGTGCAGGATTCAGCGGGCTAATAACGTCGGGACTTGTGGTATCGGAGTGCGCGTGAGCTCGCGCGTTCGTTGGGTTGTTCATTCGGCCGAGAGCTAAATCCGGGCTCCTCACCCACCGCGTTTTCTCCCCTCGTATTATCGTCTATGTATTCATCAACCCTTTACGATACACATTGTGCGAACGTATAGAGGCGTGCACGTGTATCTCGTTTCTTTCCCTGCTTCGTCTTATTTTTCTCCTTTTTTATTTTTCAGTTTTTTTTTTATGCATGTTAATAGTACATTATTATTATCCTTATCATAATGACGCGCGCGTTAAAAGGGGATCGAGACGTCGTGAAATTTCGACGCGACGAAAGGTGACTCTGAAAAATCGTTTTCGTCGCCTGTTCATAATACCATACTGACGTTCAAGTCGTTCGCGTTAAACGATATTTTCCATTTTTTTATTCGACGAAAATAATTGTCTTATTTTGTGAAATATTTCGTCGCGAGAATTTTTCGAAGAATTGACGAAACGCTTTGAACGTTTGGCCAGCTGATAATGATAATTGAAATAACTGATAGCTGATAACCCAAACAAACCCATTTTGGAAAATTGAAAATGGTAAAAAAATTAATATCGAGAGGCTGGAGTTGGCCACTCTTACCCCTTTATTGGGTCAAGTGTGCGCGTTTTTATTGCGAAATGTTTTTCGTTTTCAGCCAGAAATAAGTAGCACAAAGAACGGTTTTTATTTTCTTAAATTGTTAAGTAACAAACTCCCCAAATTAATGGCTCGATATTTTTTTTTTATTCCAATCTGAATTTACGTTCGCAACGATTAAAAGAAAAAAAAAATGCTCTCTCTCTCCGCACGTCTCTATGGGTTACAACGTCGTGCATTTTCTTGACTTAGACGTTTTTTTTTTACCACCTCGAAGAACCATGCGATAAATATTAAGCGCTGTATGAGCGAAAGTAAAAATTGGCCCATCCCTTCTTGGCTCTATTTATACCGAGCTCAAAGTTTCATCGTTGCAGAGAAAAAGGGAAGGAGAGAGAGAGAGAGAGAGAAATATCGAGAATGCGTCGGCTTCAGCAGCTCTCCAAGATTTTATAGCGCGCAATGGGATTTGGGTACACTTAGCGCTCGTAAAACGACCCTGGTGCAAGGATGTGCAGAAGCTGCATCCTTCGTTCTCGCCCCCTCCCGCTCTCGTTTCTGTGGAAAAGTGAAGTGCCGGCTCCTTTCATCCGTCCTTCTATTAAGGAAAAGAAAGAGAGAGCGCATGGGATAGGGCGCGGAAGAGAGACGATCGGGAGGGATGGGGGGGGGGGGGGGGAGGGGTATTGCGTCGCATCATCGAGGGCATAATAATTCCTGCATCTCTCGTTCTCTTCAATTTCATTTCTTCCTCCAGCTTTTATCTGACACCCCTGGGGTAGGCGAACACTCGCAAATAAAGATTCGTCCTCTTTTTGCCGATTTATTTATTGTTACAATGAACAAGAAAAAAATTACTTTACACTTTGAAGTTTATATCATTGAATATATAATTTTAGTTTATGCGATATTGTTTATTATTTATATAGCAGAGGCATATTTATATAACTATGTTTTATTTATAAAATGATATTTTAGTTAAAGCCCCCCCGAGAAATTTCATTCGTAGACAAGTTCGACCTTTTTTTGCAGTATCATTACTTTATTATTTTTATAATTCATTCCACGACGCAAAAGCAAGAAATAAAAAAAACAAAATTTCTTCCGTGCCAACGAAAGAAACCAGAGTCTCATTTCCTCCAAACATCAAGCGTCAAACCTTGAAATCCGGATTGGTCGTTTTCTCAAAACCCCGGGATCCGGACCGACCGTAAAACCAACGAACCAACCAAAAACAGAAAAAAAAACACGCAACCACGAGAGTGAGCATGAGCGTTATATATGCCGGACGAAAGAGAGAAAACAAGAAAGAGTCCGAATAGTGGACACGGCGGGACAGGGCGAGTCTCTCTTTTCTCGGTAAGGTCAGGGGTCGCTACGTGTCGTCTCAGTCCTCGTTCTCGCTGCAGCTTCTCGATACCGTTCGATTCGCTCGGACTAGAGGTGTCCCCCCCCCCCCTCTAGGGGGTGCTCAAACAGTTGGCAAGGAGGCTCGGGTTAGAAGAAGAGGCTGTGAGGTTCGGAGGACGAAAAGAGAGAGAAGGAGAGAGGAGGAGAGTTCTGGAAGGGGCAGGAGGTTGGGTCGAGAAAAGAGAGGATACTCAGTGCGGCCACCGCGCGAGAGAAGTCGCTTGTACCTCACACCCAATCAACTTAGATCGGGGGAGCGAGATAAGGGGTCCTCTCCTCGCGCGGGATTCTCCACCACACGACTCTTGTGACTTGCGGTGTATATAGCGACGATCGCAACGACGCTCGGTCGCTTACCATTCACAAGCGCACGTAAGAGAGAGAGTACGCGAACGCGGGGGCGTCCGAGGAATACCAAGTAACCGTGTGCCCTCCCGAGTGCCCCGTTCCTGTACATTTTATGGGGTACAGAGAGACGGGGGATGGAAGAAGGCGGAGGGTGCTGGGGGAAGGTGAGAGGGTGAGAGGGAGGGAGAGGATGCTGCATGCCCTCGGCAAAGTAACGAGCTTTCATTAGCGACGCTGTAGGCTAATGAGCTGTGTTAGCCACTCTCCTCGCCAATAGTAACCTAACATCCTCCCCGCTCTCTTCATTCTCTTATTCGGCTTCCGTTTCTTCACTTCGCTTTCTCGTATCAAACTCGACGCGAAAACTTGTCAACCGGATACGGTTGCGAATTTTTCCTGTCGGGTTTAGTTCCAGTAAAAGTCGAGTGGAGATTGGAATAGAAAAGTGATTTTTTTTTAAGGTTAGGGAATGCTTTTATTAATGATTTTAGACTTGGTTGTTGCTGGCTTGTTTGGGTTCGTTTGGGGTGATTTTTTGTAGGTTTTTTGTGAAGTTTTGTGTATGTACAGTTTTTTTTATTCCAACCGCGTCGACCCTCTACCCCTCGAAATTAGGTTTCCGTCACTGAGGTATTTCGAGTTCCTGGGAGACCACCCAGAATCTTGGGCACTTCTCCAGTTGCTCTCAACGCAACTGCGTCGCCCGAGGATCTGCGGTAATTTGGGAAAATTTGTTGTCGACACGGACAACGTGATTTCGTTGAATTTTCGATATTTTATTCTCCATCGAAACCTTCGGGATACGGATTTTATTTTAATCAGCGGTAAAACAGTTTTGAGGGTTGAAACTCAACTTCAAAGTTGGGCACCCTCCGAGTGATTTTTGCAGTTTCACGTAGTTCCAAAAATCAAGATATTTAAATAAAACAAATTCGAAAAAACCCTCAGAACAATTTTCCCGCTGTCAAAAATTAAAAGTACTCGTTTTCTAGATTTCGATGAAGAATAATGACTCCAATAATGATCGAAATCGGAAGACACCGGAAGCAGTTTGTTCGTAAGTCAGCTTTGGGATAAAATTAGCCGTCACCCATCCGAGTATTGGTCACCGACCGAGCGTCCACTACTGTACCCTACATTGGTATTATTTATCGACATTTACACCGATTCAATTAAAACCATAATAGGATTGTTGAAGGCCCAAACGGGCAAGCCCTTTCAACGGCTAATTTGCATCAGCATTCAGAATTTAAAGTACAATCGAAACTCTCATCCAGCGGGTATTATAAAAATCTTCTCAACGATCGTCGACAATTAAATAAATCAGGCAGCGAATGAAGATTGTCTGTTTGTTTGGGTTTAGGAGTATCCAGGGGAATTAAGTATAACCATTTCCCCTATATACGTACATACTCGAACGTTGCACGTGATTCCGAGTGTTCGAAGAATTCCTGCTGGGAGATCGCACCGTTCGAATACACGAAGAGACGCGTGTGTCTTCGTGCGTACATAAAAATTCGCATATGGTACATCGTTTGGTCCGGCATCCCGGCGATGTCAGGTATTCGAGGTCGATGATGTTTAATTGAATAAAATCACGACGGGAGGCACGAGAATATTATACGAACGTCTGTGTACGTACCCCTTGCCCTATCGGAGCCACCTCATGATCCACCGTTCTCGTTGAAACCAGAAGGAAAAAAAGAAAAAACGAAGAAAAAAAAAACAACAAATGAACAGGGATCGTAAGACGTATGCAGCTCTTCGTATTTATTTTAACGAAGCTCGGGCCAACGAAAATTGCAATCTTCGAAGTAAAGATATTTTTTCTATAAAATTTAAAAAATCGTAGCTCTCCAATCATGATTCCAACCCGAATCCAGAAAAACCTCGATTACGTAAAATCTTGGTTGAAACGTAATCGTCAATCGACGAACGATTGAAACTTATTCGAGCTTCCTGTTTTCGAGTCCGATTGATCGCCGACGTCCGATAGCCCAGTCGATACTCACGATCGAAGGATAAAATGAGTTTGCGCAAATCGATCGTCGAACGAAAAAGGAAGTCGACGATGCCCGGTTAGCCGAGCCCGGGAGCCCTTCGCTCGTTGCATTTTAATTTGTTTCCCGTATGCGCCATTTGAATCACGAATGGATTTCTCGCGCATACGAAAAGTTGGCTATGCATCCTGACCCCTTGCAATCGGAGACACTCGCGTATCGCGTTTACTACTGAAATGAGCGTGATTCCAATGGGCAAAGGAGGAGCCCCGAAGACTCCGTGGGGGGAACACACACGTGTGTTTTATGGCAGTACCGAGCGCTGTATACGAGCCGAGAGCAGACCTCAGGGATATTGAAAAGTTTGATTGCTCTCGCCGGTTTAATTCTCCTCGCATTCACGCTCCCGCGAGAGAAAGACGGAGAAAGGAGAGGGGGGAGGAAAAGAGAGGCTGGGGGGAGAGAATTCGTGAGCATCGGTGAAACATACACAGGATTGCAGTGCAGTTCCTTCCCGATAGCAAAAAGTGCCTCCTCACTCTTTTCCTCCCGATGTGGAGTTTGGTCCAGCCCTTTTTTTTCGTTCTCTCTCTCTCTCTCTCTCTCTCTCTCCCTTTCTGGGACCTCGTGAAACGCCCAAAGTCTTACCCGCTCTTGGTCGTCTCGGAGAGTCGGTGCTTCGCGGAAATTGATTTTGCGGTTCTGCCAATCCCGAGAGCAGTGGCTATACATAATGCGCGGTTCGTCGAATCGCACACCTTCGATCACTTTATATATCGCCAGAGATATAACCCGAGGATAACAAAGGGATAAAACGAAGAAAAATACAGCTCCCGATTTCGCGTTCGGCAGCAGGCATGCATTCTTAATTATTAAAACTACAGTCACAGCACCAGACAAAACGATTATATAATTAACCCTAAAATCCTACTTTAATTGTACGTAAAAAAAGATCCAACACTAGGGTTGAAGTATGCATCCTTAAAACGCCATTTTTCAAAATCCCTTTTTTTTCGTTGCGACGAGTGACGATGGGATAGTGATAATAGGATCGTGCGTGAACTGAGTTCCGATGCGCGATGACGCAACAGTTATCTCGTTGGGTTAAATCTGCAGGGAACTTGTGAGGAAGATGCGAGAGGAAGAGGAGTAGGAAACTCCTCTTTCATTTTGCGGTGTACGATAGCGGATTTCCAGTCCGGGAGATAAGGAGTCATATCGGTCGTTGAAATCGTCCTTGTACATTCGGTACAACCAAAGTTGGCGGCATAGTTGCTACTGTTGCGAGAAACGGAGGAAACGAAGAGAGAAAGAGAGAGAGAGAGGAGAAAGAGAAGGACGGGAGGATCAGCGAGTAGGAGCGAACAAATGGCAGCGAGCCGATCCTGCAGGCAAGGGAAGCGCTGGTATTTATGTTAATTACCGTCAACGTTAATTAGTGCCAGGGCGGACTGGGCGCGCGCGCTCGTGTTTTCCGTCTCTCTTCCACATCGACTCTCTCTCTCTCTCTTTCTCTTCGAGACTCTCTTGAGAGTTCTCGACTGGTAAGAAAGAGGACGACAGGAAGAACCGAGAAGGTCCATCGTTCGTACTCCAACGGACTTGGCCTTCCGATCTTTCTGGCTGTTTCTGCTTATCCGTTCTCCTTTCTCAGCTCCTCGGTGCATTGTCTGGTAGCCGCGAACGATCGAGTTTCGTCTCGTGCATTGATAAGTACCAAGAGTACCAGAAGCATCTAACTGTGTATGCAGCGGCGGATGAAGAAGCCCGTTGAAGCAGATGAGGAGCGGAGTATAAGGACGGTATAGCTGATGTGGCTGCTCTTTAGCCCTCTTGGATATACCGGACTCTTTCTTCGTGGAATAGCGCCTTAATGAGACATCCAACTTCTCTTTCTTACCCTCCGCGTCCACGATTCTCCTCCGCCGATCTCCTTTGCCTCGTTGGATCATCGAGAGAAAAGAGGAGAGAGAAAGAGAGAGAGAGAGAGAGAGACAGGGGGAAAGAGACGTATAGGGAAGGATGAAGAGAGGAAAAGAAATAGCGAGTGCAAAGCCCGCACGAACGATTACGAAAAACACTAGCGAATATTGTGCCTCTTCCGTTCTCATCTCTTTTCATCTCTTCTTCCCCTCTATCCTTGTTTACTTCCTTCTCTCTCTCTCTCTTTATCATCTACTATAAGCGCTGGTAGTCACGATCGTGACATTCGCCAGTTTCGTTCTCCCCTGTCCAGGCGTGCACCTAACGAGCATTCCCGGAGCGTATTAGCTCGCTCGAGGCACATATTACATAGGAATATCGGAAGATGCGGTGTACACACAAAAGCGAGGGAGTGTTAAAGACTGACCGGTTGCTGATAAAGTAGCTAAGAATGCGCTGTATCAAAGTTACTTCCACACTTTGTTCGATGGGATCGTAAGACCGCGAGGGAGCAATATGATGATAGGGCTGGTATTAGGATTGTCCACGTTTGTTACAATGGCTCAGCTTCCACCTATCTTCTCGTAAAGATGATCGTTGCAAATTAGGAGGACGTCTCGCTTGCCCAGTTCAACGCAAAACCCTTTTATCTCCTTTTTTTTTCTTTATTTTCATTTTCATTCGTCCGTTTCTCCGTCAAAGGAAAAGGGACGCGGACAAGAGCATAAAGCATTCCGCCACAATCAGATTAGCGATATTTCTCCTCGCGGTTTTAATTCGCCGGCCCAAACCACGCTCCACGTTGAATAATTGTCCCGGTGTTGTACCAATGTATACACATACGTGTACATATCTATATATATATATATATATAAAGGACGTAACAACGAGGAATCGCGACTTCCGTTTCTGTACCGGGGAGGCTCTATTCCTCGACTGGTCAGATATTTAACAAGGGAATAGGTACGTCGACTGAGGAATATATAGTACAGTACGTAACGCGCAGTTATATCCGTGGCTGGCACAATAACGCGTATAAACGCGAATACGTGTACACGCGCAAAGGAGAATAGCGGGAGGACAGTTTATGACGCGATCCAACGAGAGTTGAATACTCAAACGAGCCGCGACTATTCCTCCTTCGTTGGCTCTTGCTCGCTGCGTGTATCAGCTCGTGGAAAGCCTGGAAGACGTCCACCTGAATGTCCGCTTCTCCTCTTCTCATTCCTCTGTCTTTCTTACCAACCCTTCCCTCCTCCCGTGTGTGTGTTTGCGCAAGTGCGTTTGCGCATCGGTACAATGCGCCTCTCGGGTGCATGCATTATCCCCTGAACTCTTTTATTTTCGTACACCGGACATCCTTGTACGGAGTACATTCACTACCTATATGGTCCATTACGCATGAACATATATAAATCCAATCCTTATTTTTCGACTCTTTGTTTGATTATCTCTACAGAGTTATTATCCAATTATGTATTTGTTGGTGAAACACAGGCAGAGTTTTAAACTTGCCTCAAGTCCCAGGTACGATATTTCTCGTCTCTCTCTCTCTCCGTCTCTTCATTCTAATTTGACGTTACGATATCTTTTCCTTACGTTTGGCTTATGGAGATTCAAGGAATATCGAACTTGTTAGCCGAGTTTGTTACCCCTCGATGGCGAACCTTCGGAGTGCCTGGAAATCGATTATTTTCAAACAAGAAGATTAATCGGTGCAATATTTGATTCGTTACGCACCATCAATGCACAATTGGTGATCGAATAAAATTGCGGAAGTCGATCAGTGGTTCTTCGATTTATAATGTTTCGCTGAGGGATTGAATTCTTGCATTTTTGGACTCGAATTAAATTTTTCTTCTGTCCTCTTTTTTGTTTTTTTTTCGG
Organism: Ophioninae sp. B BG-2022a; assembly: GCA_030522765.1. Lineage (NCBI taxonomy): Eukaryota > Metazoa > Arthropoda > Insecta > Hymenoptera > Ichneumonidae > Ophioninae sp. B BG-2022a. The sequence continues at coordinate 4,430 of JAPYZJ010002784.1, read as the reverse complement.
CACATAGTTTGTAGAATTGTGTCTTAGATTGTTGAACTAAGCTTGAAAAAGTGTTTCTGTGATTTTGTTATTTAAAACTGTGAAATTAAAATTTGGAAAATTGAAAAAGAAAAATTGATTTTCGTTGCCGTTAAACTATGCTAATGTCAACTCCGTTCTTCACTTTCGACCTTGGGCTTTACTACTTTCAACGGTTCGAAGATGCCTCAAAGGTTTGCTCAACAAATATCGTACGGCAGTTGGTTGAAGCTTTCCTAATGTATTTGCTCGTACTATTTGCGCGGGGCCAAAGGGAAACTGTGGGAAACGTGCGCAGGTACTGTTGACTATGTTTTAGTAAGTTTTCGTTGTCTTATACAGTGGGTAAAAAAAAGTATTTGCAGACTCCACACGAAATTTTTCTTCGTTTGACTTTATTCTTTTGTTCGTATTTCTTAGTTTTCTTTTTCGATACGAATAAAAATAAGACGTTTAAAAAATCGTTCGAAAGAATTACAAAATTACGGATTTTTTGTGACGTTGGCGATTGCCAATTCTGTGAGGATTGGTGACGGGTGTCTGTGACACGAAAAAGGGTGTCTACCCCTCCCCGTTTTTTCTCTCTCCTTTTTCTCTCTCTCCCTTCCAAAGGACCATTCCTTAATCAGAAGAGATATACGAACGGTCGGGATCTACGAAAGGCAAGCATACGACTCGACATTGGTGAGCGCACATGTAGCGCAACAGACCGAATGATCAAGGATCTCGCGAATTTCTCCGGGCGCCATTAATTATCAGAATCTTCCTGCCCCGGGACATATTCAACGCGCGAGGTTTCGCACGAATGTGCGTACGCGTGTCGGTGGGTATACATTTGTTTGGTAAGATCGAGCACGACTCTATAAGACCGCGAAGAAAAGTCTCCGGTTACCACACACGGACGTGAAACGAAAGAAGGAAGGGGTGGAAGAAGGTAGAGTCGTTTCTGGGACTCCCTTGTACACAGAGCCTCTCCAGAAAGCCTCTTTCGACTCGACTTCTCAGTTGCGGATAAATTCGTCATCGGGGAAAGGCCGAGAGAGAAAAAGGAGGCAAAAGGATATTTCGAGGACGAAAGTACCCATTGGGCGATCCCAATGTCCATCTCAGTCGTTCCCAACCTCCGGAATCATTGATCTTCTCCGGAGTCTTTCAAATTCTCCCTCCAGAAACACCCTTTTTTTTTCCTCGAGACGAATGGACGCGAAGTATTTTCTATTTTTTCTTTTTTATCGTCACGGAGTTTCAGACTCGACTCGGACACTCTTGGATGTGCGTGTGTATGAAATCCCACGAGAGAAAAGTGTGGCCAACAAATGAGCGTAAATAACGGCTTACGCCCACCACAACAAGGAGACGACGTTCGACACCTTCGTTCTGGTGCTCGCTAGAAGCTAGCGCGAAACGGACTTGGACTCGTGTCACGTTTTCCCACCGTAGAAACGTCCTCCAACGCTCCACCACATAGGAGCCATTATTTCATTAATTAGTGTCAGCCGCCATGTTGGAACTCGAAGTTCTAGGTACCCAAACATGAGGGAACTCTCGCCGTCTCTTTCTACGTCCAGTCACCCTTTTCCTATATATTATAGCCCGCAACGTATGATGCGGAAGCTTTCGCTAACTTTTCCCATCTCTCTCTCCAGCAACGATCAATTTTCTCCGTAGATTCATCCCAGCCTCTTTTACTTTTACGCCACTTTATTATTAACTCTTCCGCATTCCGCCTTATCAATACGTAATTTCCCTGCGTCCGGAGTTTTGTCTAACGAGATGGGAGGCTAACCCGCAGAATGTATTTATCCACGTATACCTGTGTGTCCATAAATACACGTGTACGATGGTAATCCTTAACAAGGCTGCTGTGTTTGAACGTCAATTGCTACTCTACCATGAAGAATAAATTAGCTGATAAGTAGCGTTGCCTCATGCGTCATTTTATTTCCATTAAATATACCGTCTGTATGTATATGGATCACAAATATGAAATATGCCTACGTGCGACATAAATTATGCAAACGGGAATAGCGAAACTTCATTTCGTTTCACGATTTATAGGATATAAAGTGGCGTGTCTTTATTGGTTTTTCAACACTCTGGATCAATTATTTTTTATGTCACTAGGGTAACGGGTCAGTATAAGTTCGGGGTGGAAATGGAATGGTGTAAGATTTGCTATATTCTTCAATATTCTTATTTATAACTAAGAATATTGAAACAAAAATTTGAATTTTCCATTCGAATATTCGCTAACCGGTTTTTCTCGAATACGAAAGCAAGGATTGCCGGATAAACTTTTGTAGTCGATAATCCCGAGGCTTTACGTTTAGCGTTATTCCAAACGTATCTCAAAGAGGATCAATTGAATTTTTTCGGTTTCTCGTTCACCCAACCGCTCATACGGTCGCTAACAAGTGATTGTTCTTTTCCTTTTTTTTTTTGGCATCCTTCCCTCGTTTATTGAAAATCTGGAAATGAGCGTCCTACGCAAGTCAGGAGATCGCACGTGCTCCGGTGAGAACGAGTCCTCGGTCCAACACCCACACAGATCGAGGGCGCACCGTGTAACGTGCGCCCCGTGATGTGTGCGACTCTCCGTAGCCGACTGCACCTGCAGTCCGCATTCCCTTTCTTCGAGAGTTGTTGGTCTCGCGGCCGGATCTCCAGCCTCCGGCTGAAGACGAGAGAGAGAGAGAGAGAGAAAGGGATGCGTTATTCTGTTGCGCGCGCGCCTGTACGTCACGCGGTGCCTTTACCTATTCCAATCTCTGCGGGAGGGTCAATTGGTGTATGTGTGCCTCGCGTTTGCGTGTTTATCTATAGGGTGAATCACGAGAAACGGAACATTCGAATATTGGGTTAGCTTGTTTGGGTTTGTTTTGATTTATCAGCATTTGTTGAGAATTCTTTGGGTTTTCGTTCGCGTTTGTTGGGTTGATGGGATTTTATTGGGTTTTTCTCGGGCTTGCACAAGTTTGTTTGGGTTTGCTCGCGTTTGTTCGAATTTATTTGGATTTTTTTTAGGCTTGTACAGCTTCGTTTGGGTCTGATCGCGTCTGTTAGAGTTTTATAGAATTTTTACGAGTCTGTTTGGGTTTGATTCGGTTTCGAAGAAACACTGGGATATTAAAGTCTTTCGTTTCTCTTGATTCACCCTGTATCCCTGGGTCTATACATATACCTATGTATACATGATACCGGATCGCCCGCGCAACGTAACACAACACTCTCTTGCGAACTAAAGAGAAGAGAAATGAAAAAAAAAAAAAAATGAAAGTGTGGAGGCCGCGGGCAGCTTCTCTCATTACGATTCGTTGTGGCTTTCATCATCCCTCTGGACAAGAGAGGCGAGAGAGAGAGAGAGAGAGAGACTGAGCGTAAAGCTTTCGTGAACGAGAGCCATTTACAGTGGCGCTGTTCTTTCTCCCCTCGTTTAGTCGAACCCCCGCAAACATGACGCGTTTAGTCGTACAGTTAAATCGCCAATATATATTAATACACTCGGCACACTCGTACGTAACGTTTAACGCCGTATCCACCGATATCTTTATGAAGCGAGCACGATACGACGTGGAACGGTGGCGCGAGGAATTAATCGTGAGATCGCATTACCGGAATCCCTCATATTCAGTTACTAGTGTCTCCTGAGAACGAGTCTTTTCTCGGCATGCCGATACGAAACGAAACGAAAGAAAAATGACGAAGAAAAAAAGAGAAAAAAAACAAATAAATAAATAAATTAAACAAAAAAAAATATGTATATATATCGCTCTCATGGATCGATCGCTTCGTATATATAATTACTTCGAGTTCTGCGAAACGCGTCGAGCCCATTGCAAATTCGCCGGGGCTCGAATAGCTTCGAATCTCCGTGGCATCGCGAGAGTTCTCCTCGTTCGTCATTTTATTCGCTCTCATGCGGTGAGGGAAACGTGACAGGGAGTAAAAACTATGTGCCCTCGGAGGAGGCATGTATAAATGAATATATACATGACTCGACGCGCACACACAAATACCATACGCGCTTGTGTCAATGCGATCGTTTCTCTCTTTTTTTTTTCTTCTTTTGTTTATCTCTTTTCGTTTCTCGATTCGACGCGAAGAAATGGAAGTAATAATTAACATAAGGTTTTGACGCTACCAATTTCCACCTAAGATACTTTGAAACAACCCAAAACGAGTGAAACGTTCCGATGATGAGTTTTCAAACAACGGAAAAATCGTGTTTTTAGAAGTTTTTTACGATTTTTTCATGGAAATTTTGGGTTTTGGGGGAAATTAATGGTGGATTCGTACTCAGGGGATCAAATTACATCGAAATGGACCTATAAAAAAAATATTAAAAATCCAAAATTTTTTTCGATTTTTGGGGAAAAAAAGTTTTTTCACTAAATCATCGATAACTTTTTTTC
>JAPYZJ010002783.1:0-19449 GCA_030522765.1 Ophioninae sp. B BG-2022a | reverse complement strand
TGAAAGAATAAAACGGTTTTGCAAGGGAACCGCGAAACAACGACCTCCTGCACCGAAGTACGAGTCTACCTGGGATCCCAAGGTCGTTCTCGATCTTTTTTCACGCTGGCCGTCCAATAACGAGATGTCGCAAGAAAGATTGTCGTACAAGTTGATTACATTGCTTGCTCTAATAACTGGCCACAGGCCTCAAACTTTATCACTCATCGATATCCGGAATATAATTAAGAAAGAGAACATGCTCGAGCTAAAGATATATGGACGGATAAAGACGTCGGGCGTAAATAGGAAACAGCCGACCCTAGTTTTGCCGTTTTATCCGGAAAACAAAAAAATATGTGTAGCAGCCGCGCTGCAAGCATACCTAAATAGCTCCGAAAAAGTTAGAGGAACTGAAACGTCTCTATTTATCTCGTTCAAAAAACCCTATAAGACGGTTGGAACTCAGACCCTGAGTCGTTGGGTGAAAACCGTGCTAAAAATGAGCGGGGTTAATACCGAGATTTTTTCGGCCTATAGCACTCGCCACGCGGCTACGTCGGCAGCGTGCAAAAAAGGCGTGAGCAGTTTCGTCCATCCCGCAAAGACCGCGGGATGGACGAAAAATTCACAAACGTTTGTCAATTTTTATAACTTAGAGGTAACTGAACCCAAAGACGTTTTCGCAAGAGCAATTTTAGAACTATAAATCTCGGATATTGTTCTTCTAAAACCTCTATTGTTTATTTAGTTTAACTAAATAACTCTGTCAAAACGTTCATCTGCCGTAACTAACTTTCAACATCTACCATGTTGATCTCTTCGGAAGAGGCGCTTCATACAATTACGATAGAACTTCACTTAGGTAAGTTCGTTTAATCGTCTAATTATGGTCCGAAAGTGTACTGAGGCATAATAAATTTATCATCATCATTATCTCCCTTTCTTTCACGAATTACCACGCAAACGATCCCTGGAAATTCCCGAATATGATTAATTAGAAAATCGAGAGAAACGAATGGAAAGAGATAGAGAGACGTAGAGAGAAGATAAAATTAGGAGAGAAAAAATCGTAGACAGAGTACAGTCTGAAAATTCTCAAATACACGTCGATTCGTGGCAAATGGAAATCTCGAGTGATAGAGGTCTCGGTATGCCAATTTTCGTACAAATACGTTATTTTCTACCGTACGTGTACTTGGATTCACGGAACGGTTGATGCAGCCATGGAGATGCATCGGAAAACTGCTAGTGTTTTGTGAGCTAAAGGTAGAATGTAATTTTTGCTGCGAAACGAAGAGAGGAAGAGAAAGATAGAGAAAGAGAGGGGGAGGGGGAGAATGGGCTTGAGTCACGCACGCATACACTTATTACACGAGAAATCGCACGCATTTGCAGTTGCAACTCGCCCGAAGCTGTCAGTGTAATGTATACACATTGTATCATTATCGTTCTTATCCTTAAGCTGTCATGCAATGCCTACCTTCAGTTCTCCGGCGAACTCTCTCCGTTGAGGACTCCCATAAGCACAAATCACCTGGAGGTATTATACTTGAAGAAACATTCTTTTTCAATTATCTGAAAATCGCTCTTTCGATTATGCCTTTCTCAGTTTTGTTGCCAACCTCGAAATCCTGCGTACGATCGTTATTTAACTTTGATTTTTTTTTCTTAATCGATTAGATTTTTTTCTTCCAATTAAGAGGTCGTTTATTATGCATAAATTCATTGAGGAAAGTCGAACAATCGTTCCTCTTGCATAAACCACTTAGAGGAATTGTACCCGAAGAAACAATCTTTTTCAATTATCGGAAAATTAGTTTTTCGATTACGAACTTCTTAGGATTATTGCTGATATCCAAATACTGTTTTCGATCATTATTTAACTTTGGTTTTTATCGTAATCAAGTAGATTTTTACTTCCAATAAAGAGATCATTGAGAATGTAGAAATTCATTGAGGAAAGTCGTAGAATCGTTCCTCTTCGATTACTCTGATTTTCTTTTTTTTCTCCCTTGGATTTCATGGAAAAATCTTGCACCATACACTTGAAAAAATAAAACATTTTTTTTATTATCTCGAGGTTTCTTTGAAAATAGTATTTTTTCAGAAAAAAAAAACATTTTTTTAAATATGGCTCGAAAAATGCTTATAGACCTAAATGTTTGTTTTTTACGAACCAATAGTAGATAATGCAGCAATTACTTAAGGAAATCAAAAAAATCTTTGCTTCTTTTATTATTCTGATTTTCCTTTTATTTTTTGCTTAATACTCCAGTAAAATAATATTACGCATTTTAACAAAGTAATTTGTTAAAGTTACTGTTATAGTGTTAATAATAATACGAGAAAATTAAAACAATGAATTTTCGGAACGACGTTATTTCGACAATTATAAAAGTGTTCATACAGGAACATTCTTTAACTTTTGCTACCGTTTGAGATCGAGTCGGAGAGAAAGTACTGAAAACACGATATACTGGAAGCGAAATCAACGAGAATTGGAAACTATTGGTTCCTGTAAACACCAGACGTGTAACAGCGTGAATATCCTTACGTGGGAAATCTTGAAATCTCAACAATTCTGTCTCCATCTCCGTATGACAGAATCACTAAATCACAGAGACACTAAATACTAAAAAATTATGAAAGTAATAAAAACTGTATAAAGCAATTTATACAAACTTATACAATTTATACAAAAAATTATTCAAACTTTTTCGTGTATTCTCAGTAGAAATGATTAAACATTGATAGAAATTTGTCAATATCGTTATTTCAAGTCATAAACAACCAGATTTCGAAACTTGGTAGAAAATAAATAAAAATATAAAACAAAAACATTTTGCACTGTTTTCACGTTAATGAAAGAAGAAAAATATGAATAGACAAAAAACTATGTAATTCGAATCATCGTAAAGTGTAAATAAATATAAAAGAATTTCCTATCGTCAACGTAAAATCTACGTATGTTAAACCAAACCTGAGCTCCCAGCAATTATGTCTGACCAATGAGGTCCATTACCACTTACGACAATTCCTGCTTCTAATACTGACTTTCTCGATGAAGCTTGCATTTCGAAAACGCCAAAACGTCCGGGAATTTTCACTCATATTTGAAATATAATAAAAACATTCAGAAAAACAACATTCTTTCTCTCTGTATTATTTTAGGAATACAGAAGTAAAACACGAAAACACAAACGAACGTCAATGCAGATAAAATTCTCTTTTGTAAATCGCGTATGTCTTAAGGAAGTGGGTGGATGAACTTCCTCATCAGAAAAAAAATTGATTTGTTTGTATACTGTAATAAAGCAATTCAGAATTACGTCTGCGAAAATTCAGCATACTGTACCGAGAAAATATGACGGTAATTAATTCATGAAATCAATGCATATAACACACAACCTTTGGGAAATACGTGCAGATCAATCTTTGTAACAGAAATATTCATATTTTGCGATTAGATACAAACAATGCAAAAAGCGGAAAATGTCAACAAAACTGTCGCGATGACGTCTGTTTCATAAACATTATACTCCAAATTCCGAATTTTAATAGTCCGAAACTACAAATTTCATAAAAGTTTACGAAACTCGTTTGGGTTTGTTTGGGTTCGTTAGTTTAATTTTAAACCCCCGATTTAAAAAAAACCCAAACAAACCCTAAAATTTATTAATTTTGTAGTTTCGGTATATTCGATATTTAATATATATTTAATATATTAAACACGTTTGTTACCAACACTTCTCGAATAATTATTTTCCTATGATGAATATTATGATGCTTAAATGTATTGTATTTTTGTATTTTCAAACTCAAAAAATTATAGACATACTATTGGCCAGTTAATCCGCTAGTACTACCTTCAGATTCAGGAGAATATACAGACCGTAAAAATTTAGCAAAACTGTAAACACAAATGGTACAAAGAGAGAGAGGGAGGGAGAATAGAATTCCGCTCTCGCAGATTCTGAAGTGCGTGTAAATCTTCACTCTCGTACCAGCGTAATTCGTGCAAAATTAATGCTCGACGAGCCAAGTTTCAGGTCTCTTTACACTTCTACCGTACTGTATCCCTGAGTCTGTCTCTCGAAAATGCTCTATGGTACATTCTCTCTTTCCCTTCTTCTCTGTGCCTTCCGGAAAACTACTCTCGGTGTTGAGCCTTCGGGTACTTCGTCTTGGAAGGTTACTGTAAGTTGCCGCCTTCAGTTTTCAAAGTATGCGCTGTTTATGTATTCTACGTAGACGTACGTATTAATAAATGTGGCAGCTCTTACATTTCACCCCTTGGTTCACGAATATAGGCTTCACAGCATAAATCGAACCTCTCAGAAATTTTGAAAAAATACACAAAAATGAAAAATCTATTATTTGACTGATTATTTTACGAATTGAAAATTCCAATCAATTCGAATACAGAAAAAAATCCTAAGTATTTGAAGCCTTAATTCTTGGGAACCCTTCGATATAGAAAAAATTGAAAATTATCGTTCGTCTGTTCATTATTTGCAAAATTATTCAAACTGAAACGAAAAATCCTAAAAAGGCATTTTTAAATGTTTTTTTTTTCATGCAATTTTCCGCATTGATAAATTTTTTAAAAATATAGAATTAGTAAAAACGTGTTGTAGAGAATACTTTGAAATTGTCAAAACCCTCTTTTGACTGCCTGTAAGACCATTAGATCTCTAGCAATCAAGAATCAAAATGAAAACCGTAATTTCTCTTTTTTACTCCAAACGACGATTTTATCCTCCAAAAACGGAATCTCCCAGACCTTTCTCGAGACGGTTCCCTTTATCCATTCAGCCCGAGCTTTTTTCCATTTGAATTGAAAATAAAATGTGGTATCCACGTCCCGGACGAGAAAAAAAACAAAATGGACGTCGAGAGGCGATGAAAAATATGGACGTTACCGCGGAAACGGTTTTATGGATTTAGAGCGTAGGATATTCAGAAATCAGTGTCTACGGTCTCCCTCGTAGTGGTGGCAGATGTGATATGGTTTCTGGTCTAGACTTTAGTCAGCAGCAGAACGAGAGCCCGGCCAGTTAGCCCGTCACTGCTGCTGATGCTGGTGTACCATAGCCTGCTCACCATATACTTATATACATTTATATATGCTGGGTAGAAAGAGCTCATGGACATTGGTCAGCCGAGCACAAATGTTCTGAGCCAGCAGTAAACGTCGAACGGTGCATAATAACGATAAACTCACATAGACAAATACGAATCTCACGAACACCGAAATATACGGTAGATATATATATATTTATATATCACGTTTTATATATCACCCTCCTCCGCTCCTTCCTCAATTTCACTTCCTCCACCTCTTCCCCTTCACCGTTATATATAATGGGGTAGGAAGTGGGGATCGCGAATACGACATCATGAAAATTGCATCGGCTTACACTCTCGTGTATTTATACATATATCAGGATTCCCTGGTGCAATTAATGCAAATCATTTCATTTTCTGTAATATTACGATCAATTGGTATATTATATAACGAATTAATCAGCCAACAATTTATTTCGGGGAAATACACAATCGTTCTTTGAAAAAAGAATTCATGGCTATGGTAATTGGTGACCTGAATTTTTTGCTTAGGGATTTAGTGGGAATTTTTTTATTGATGAGGAATAACATCAATTTATATGTTGTTTTTTAACGATCGATTTTTTAGTTTTTTTTTCATGAGGGTGGTAGTTTTGGAGGTGAAGTGGGAATATCTAGGCATTTTTTGGACTGTATCAGGTCTTTGGTCAGGGCAATACTGAAGGCTATTTGATGCAAAATGATGGAGGCTTTCAAGCTTGCCTAAATGATACTTTATGGAAACTATGGTGGCCCTGTAATTTATTTCTGTCAATGAATACACATATGTGTGTGTCTCGGAATTATTCGAGGTGAAAATGTCAAAAAAACTGGATGGAATTGCTCGAACATTATTGACATTATTCCATGGATCAATAAAGACAATAAGAATAGTAGGTACGTAATTTGAGGAAGGATTTAAAGCTATTTACACTGGTCTACCAGATAATACCCAAACCTGGTCCTTATTCCACAATAACGGAATAAGGGATCTTTAATGACTTACTTCAGGCCCTCACGTAAGCCTCTTATCAGAAAAGCAGCAGATAACTCCTTCCCTTATCAGAGAAGCTTCAAATAATCCCTCAAACACCCTTGAAACACGTTATTTTTTATGAACGATATCCCGACAATTTTCCTTACGAGAATTAACACAAATTCAAATTCGATTTTGAAACAACTATCGCAAGAGTAGTAGAGTCTTTGACATAAAACTATAACAGACCTTTTTTATAGCGCGTATTATTCCCCACAAAAATACGTTTTCGCACAGCTGCACGTTTACCCGTTGACAAGTTACACAATTCGAAAGCGATCAATACCTTATCGATTTTACCAGTACGGGAAATGGAAAATCGCGATGAAACCCCTGTAAATATTGAAATTAATTTTTTTAAAGCCTTATTTTATTATCTTTTTATATTTTATCTTATTCCATTTTATAATTTTCTATCAGACCCATATTTTGTTATGCTATTCGTTCCAGTTTCCTCGAACTACTGTATAGGCGAATATGAAGAATTTGTTTTACGATAACCCTAATGCATATAAGTATAGTCTGATTTTGATTATTTATACATTTTAAATAAAATCAAATGTCTTATTTTTAATTACAAATTAAATATATACATTTTACATTTTTATTATTTATAGATTTTAATAATACAAACTATTTAAACATTTTTATAAATTATAGATTTTTATTATTTATACATATAAAATTTATATATATTTTAAATCGATATTTTATAACGTCCGAAGAGACGCACGAAATTCGCATGCACATGCCTGCGTGCGGATGGAAACCGCGGGATCCTCCATGCACTGCGGAAGTTCACTCTCGCCTCCATCCCTCTTCGAGTCCTTTTTGGCTCTTGTGCTCTCCCAACCTCACACGGTCATGTTTATGCTGACGAAGTTAGACAGGAAGTGGTTAAACTCCTCGTGGTTCGCCAGCACATCAGATTTCACATTCGGTACCCTGCCTCACGCCATACATTTTTGCAGCGTTTAAAGACCACGGTCTCCGAGCTGTCGAAGTTGTACGAAGAATGAAAGAACGTGTACGAGCTGTTTTGGGACAAAGCGGAAATCGGTTGTAGACATTTCAAAATTTTTCGAAAGTTTTTGAAATTTGTTCATTTTTCGATAGTTTTTTAATTTCCCGTGGAATCGTATTCTGATGAAAGTAGAAATGGCATATTGATACGTTGTAAGTTATTTGATGGATTTTAAAAAGTTGCGATAATTATTGAAAATTTGATACATTTCTTGATACAATTTTAACTAGAATATAATAATAATGGAAATTAATAACTCATAACTGGCAAACTATAAATCTAGAAATGATAAAGTCACTGACAAAACTCCTGTCAAACACATGTCAATATCGTCGAATTTTTAATAAATTATTTTTGAAAAAGTAGAAAATTAACATTTCCAAATAGTCATTCATCAATAAATTAGGTATTTTCAAGACTATATGTCTATGAAAATATATAAAGAACCAATTCTTATTTCGGTTCCCATTACGACTGAAATTAGTAAAATGCCTGCTCTGGGGACGTTTGTAAGCAACATAAAGTAATACTTTTCAATTAAGTGCTTTAAATTGTTGCGAAACAATCAAGAAAAAACGCGTAGGATAATAATTTTTAAAAATCGCCAAATAAAAAAAAATATCGTTGGGTATAAACAATACAAACATTATCATCAACTGCGTAAAGGATTCAAGATTTCGATTTCATTCGTGCTCGATGTAACGTTGACTCTGACTACTGCAAACTCGAACTGCAATTTCCCGTGTCATTCCTGATAATTACAATTATTTTTTAAATTATTACCAACCATCAAAAAAATTCAATCCAATGATCAATTCAAAAACTGCCCATCTCAAAACCATCTCAAAACAAAAATCCAAAAAAAGTCCTTTTATTCACGAAATTCTGGGGACGAATTTTTTAGACGAATACGATTTTAATGCATCCTTACATTATTTCGTAAAATATCGTTTACCTTGTCTATCCATTCTCACTTCTACGATACTCGTGTAGGGGAAGGTGGGGTAAGATGAGGACTTTAAGGTACGTATTTCCTAAATAAAACCCGCTGTTTTTTATTGCACAAAGTGAGAACTTTTATTTAAAGAATATTCAGTCTTTGTTTCTTAAATTATAATCCGTCCAAATATATAGTTCTTCTCATAGAATTATTAACTTTAAAACAAAAACGAAATGTCCCCATCTTGCCCCACCAATAGGGCCAGACGGGGTACTCCTTGGGGCAAGATGGGGTATCGAATCTTTATCAGTTGAATGACTAACTTCGTTTGCTCTTCACTCCACTCCCCTCTATTAGTTTTTCGTTTGTATTCTCAAACCATAACCTATACAAAAAATTAACCCAATTAGCAACGATTTTTTCCAATGAAATCGAAATACAAGACGTAAGAAATAAGCGGGTAAGATGGGGTACCCCGTCTTGCCCGCAAATAGATACCCCATCTTTCCCAAAGAGGTCTCCTAAGGGATATTAAATTTTTCGAGTTTATAAAACCAAGCAGAACGGAACGAATTCATGAGTTTATAATAATTAAATAATCAAATATCAATAAAAAATTATGTCACACATCTTGTATGCCATACATTATGAACAGCCGCGCACTTAATATACGTCAAAAATTAGATAAAACCACTTAAAATTAGAAAAAAAAAACTTACCAAGACGCAACGTCCACACCATGGACCAAACTTCTTGCGACACTAACAAGTTCTGCTAAATACCATCAGATGGCGTTAAAATCAAATTTCCAGCAATTTTGTATCATCGGTTTTGGTATGGTCCCCATCTTACCTCGTTACCCCGTCTTACCGCACCTTCTCCTACAGACTCGAAGGTTTCTAGATATTGAACGTTTTCCTCAATTTCGCGAGTGGCTATTGGTACGAATGGACAAAAGGACACATCGAACCATGCACAGAGGGAAAGCTTGGTATGGTCCCATACAGAAGTATGGGACCAGGAAGAGGGCAGATACAGAACTAAGCTGTCGCTGGTTCTCCACCAGACCCCGAAAACCCTGAGAGTAATTCGGCTGTGATGATGCTGTGTGCAGCAGCAGCTAGTCCCTGCTGGCACACGGAGATTCAGCCTGATAAATGGTACTTCTCCTTACCCCCTCTTTCCCCTTTCCCCTGTACCCTGTGCAAACCCTGTGCTCGCTTCGTTCCGTTCGACTGTTCCATCGCGAGATTAACGACCCGCGTCTTCATCTTTCACCAAGATTTATCGTTCCATACCTCGGGTGCATCTATACCTACGCGTTTACCCTACTACCGTACCATCTAGCGTTTATACATACCGTAATTTACTAGCGTTTATACCACTCAAACTTGGAGCAAAATGGACCACCCCGGACTTATATTCATGATTTCAATGACGGCGGAGACTGGAACCTTCAAACTGGTTTGGCGCAATGACGCCAACCGGAAATTCGATTGGAGCTGTAGTTGGGCCTAATGGAATTTTCGTAACTTTATTGGCCCTTGATCAGGTCATGTGAACCCTCAGTCGTTTTGAATAGCTGAAGGTTGATACTAAGGGCTATTTGAGGATAAGATTGACCGAACGATGGTTGATGGAAAAACACCTGTAGTTATCTCGTCAATGGGATTTTGCACGAAACGTATTCAACGGAAATTGGTAACTAAAAAAATTATAAAAAAAAGAAATGAATAGAACTGTTCAGACTAGGGGTTGGTGTTACTCGATTTTTGAAGAAAGACAACAATCAGGAGGTAGTAGCACCTACTAGTAAGTTTCGAAAAGTTGAAGGCAGTAATTTCACGTGAATGGTAAATTGAATGAACGTTAATGTCAAAATTTCATGTCAATGTCAAAATGAATGAACTTCTATCTCAACATTTCCCGCCAATGTTAATATTAATGTCAAAATGAACGAATGTCAATGTAAAAATGTCGAAATTTTTCGTTTAAGTGAAAATTAATGTCAAAATAAATGAATGTCAATATAAAAATTTTAAAATATCAAAATTTCATGTCAATGTCAAAATGAATGAACTTCAATGTCAACATTTCACACCAATGTTGAAATTAATGTCAAAATGAATGAATATCAATATAAAAATATCAAAATTTCTCGTTTAAGTCAAAATTAATGTCAAAATTTGACGTCAATATGTGAATTAATGTCAATGTCAAAGTGCACGTTTCCAATGTCAACATTTTCAAAATGTCATTTAAATGTTTCCAGTCGATATTTTTCGTAGTCCATTTTGCCCTATCTTTCCGAAGCACCCCCCCCTCGCCTTCTCACCCCCGTTCGTTGACTATTCAATATACGGATATGTATCCTTATATTCAATATATATATATATACGAGTCGCATTACTCTTTTCGGGATTATCTATACAGTACTTTACTATCGTTGGTTACACTGATATTTACGTTTGGCCGTGTATGTGTGGAAGAAGAGAAACGACTCGGTGTATTCGTCTGTGTTTTGCTCATCCCGTGAGGAAAGCCAAGACTCCTGGCGTCGTGCCACTCGCATACACAATTACTATAGGTATATCGAATCATGTATTACGAACGAGAATCAGTATACTTTGGGTTGGTTTCGCGTACGTAGCAGTTTTGCAAATAGATAGATATTCGATGTGCTCCTCGACTCGGCGTTGTGCTTCCACGCCCGATTATAATTACTCGTAGCAGTTTCACGTACGTTATATAGCTATGTGAACACGCAGATATTTCATTTTCATCCTGTGCAGGAAGTATGCAATTCTTTTATTTTTAACTTTTTTTCTTTATTTTTTTGAAACCGGAAATGGTGAGGAAAAGCAAAGTAATTTCATTTGAAAAAAGCATAAATACATTAAATCATTAACGAAAATGCATGTTTATGAAAAATATTAACCTTTAAAATTTAATTAAAATCGAAATTTAAACCGTATGAATAATATTTGAAAAATCAATCAGAAAAAACAATCAATACATTAAAAACACATCATTCGCAAGTTAATTAACGAAATTAGAAACAAAAACAATGCTGAAATCGTAACAACGCTCAGGAAAAAATATTAAAAATATGTCCTAAATATGTCCTAAAAAAAATATGTCCTTCTTTTTTGTTTATAGCTTGATAAGAAAATAAGATTTCTTTTTTCTTTGAAATCCTTCTGCGCATGATCCTATTGGTTATAATAATATGTATTAATAATAATAGATAAATATTACGAGAATGATATATATTATTAAAATGATAATATTAATATTGTTATTATTACTATCAATAATCATTGCAATAATAATAACATATATGATTCTCTATATAATAAATAATTAATATTTATTCATTATTTATTTATTATTCGTAATATTTATTCCTAAATAATTAAAAAAAGATTGAACATTTTTTTGAACTATTAAAAATGAAACGAAAAAATTCTGAGCAACCGCTTTTTGAACTTTGAGAATCCAGTTCGAATATTGAATTGCCTAATTGCTGCTAGAAAATCAAGCATTCGATATTAAGTTTGAATAATTCTATTTAATGATGGGAAAAAAAATGGAACGTTTCTCCACTGCATCCCTTTCCGTCGGAGAACGTATATATATACGAAAGGAGCCAAAAGGGGTTGCTGCTTCCAATGTCAAGGCCACTAGGGTGAAGTGTATATTACAAAGGGAGCGTCACTCCCTCGCGGTAGCAGGACGCTGGTAACGAAAAGGAGAGCCACCGAGGGAGCGAGACAAGGATAGAAATGGGAGAAAGCCCTGCTGGTCCAGCATCGATCGGGGCACCTACCCAGTTCAGCCAGATCGCGTGTAAAATAGACCCCCACTCTAGGCTTTTTAGGTGCACATCACACAATCATACGAGCGTGTGTTCGTGATCTTCGGAGAGAATTGAGGAATCAGTAAAAAAAAA
Source organism: Ophioninae sp. B BG-2022a (assembly GCA_030522765.1). NCBI lineage: Eukaryota > Metazoa > Arthropoda > Insecta > Hymenoptera > Ichneumonidae > Ophioninae sp. B BG-2022a. Next base: position 7,409 of record JAPYZJ010002783.1, on the reverse strand, counting down.
ACGAAACTTTTCGTAAAAAAAATATTCGACTGCTCAATTTTCAAAAAAATTCGGAGGCTCACTTAAATCTCTATTTTTCTGAAAAACTACGAGAGATGATGAATCCAACGTCATTGTTTAAGTCAGGCGATAACCACCCTTACAAGGGTGTCGAGCCATATGGGCTTCAAGTTTGCACCATTCGAGTGCAACGAAAATCAATTATTTTTGTCATCATTCAATTCCCTTTATTGGCCGATGTTGAATTTCACAATTGTTTAAACTTTAATAATTATCGTTTTTAAACATTATCGATTTCAATTTGAAAAAAAAACTTTCGAATACGGTTGAAACAAATAATTTAGAAATTAGTAAATTTACACAACAAAAAAGGGATAAATCGCAAAAAAACAGCAATCGAAGACCATTTTCAAAGAAAGTCACTGAACTGGACAATTACCCAATATTCGTGATTCTTTTCGTACCCTTTACGTCATTTTAAAGACCGCGATTCTCCACGATTTTCGAATTTCCAAAAACCGGATGTGCTGGATTTCGCGAAATTCAAATTTCACTACTTACTCATCAGATTTTTCAAAAAGATACCTTTTTATTTTAAAAAAATGAAAAATGAAATCTTCATTTTTTAAGGCAGGTTTCAACTTTGAAAATTTGAAAAATGAAACTTTGAAGAAATATTTTTACGAAAGTAAATATGGTGTAAAAAAAACAAAAAAAGTGTCTTATTTTTTGATGATATTTTTTTACAACATATTTAATTTCGTAAACATATTTTTTTAGTTTCATTTTTCAAATTTTCAAAGTAGAAACTTGCCTTAAAAAATGAAGGTTTCATGCAAATTTTCTGCTCTTCATAAAAAACTGGCAATTCCATTGCTGAAATTTGTAATCGAATAAAAACGGGAAGAAAAAATAAAAAGAAAAAAAATGATAAAGGCCGTGGTTCTCGCGCTCGTTAGTGCGATGTAATGAGATAATAAGGCGTTTATAGTTGAGATTATGTATACCCGGGAGACATATCGAGATGTGAGATCTATCAAGGGGATTTATAGACATGGATATTCGAACCAATTCGAAATGTCGAGGCTCTCTGGAGAAAGAAAAAGACAATGAAAAAAAAACTGAAAAAAAAACAAAAGAGAGGGAGAGGGAGGCAAAAAAAAGAAAAAAAGGAGACAAAAAAATAATCGAAAGTTCCCGCGATCTTTGCGCACTTTAGGATCACGAACGTTATACACATTGGATTATAACGAACGAGAGACTCATGGAAAATTGTGATGCAATATGGCGTGGAAAGGTTTTATATACTATATACATACGTAGATACAGACTGCTACCGAAAGACCACACAATCACGCGAGATCGAGAGATTCAAGAGGTTCACCATTATCCGCTCTCCACCGCATACAGGACCTTCCATTTCGATTTTCCTTTCTACGTGGAATTCTATTTTTTCTTCATTATTATTCTTATATAAGTTCTTATATTTTTATTTTATTCAGGCAATATATTCTTATATTATTATTTTATCATAATATTATTATTTTAGTATTATTTTTATTATATTACAAGTACGTCCAAGTATATTCTGCATATTCTCCTTCTTTAATATTCAATATCAAATAAATCGATAAATCACTTCGGTCCCATAAAAATAGCTAAATTAAAAAAAAATATATCTATAATTATATTGCCAGCCACTAAAATTTCTTTTTGGGGTCTACTTTTGTCAATGAAGAATATGAAAAATGAACAACATCGAAAAAAAAATAAATAAAAACTATCGAAAATAAAAAATATCAAAAATAACGAAAATAAAAAACGAAATGATTTTCGATCCAAAGCAAGCTGTCATCATGGGTTGCATAAAAAACTATTTCCTCTATACCCAACTTTTCAAAAACCCCACGAAATAAAAACTTGACCATTGAATCAAAGAAATAAAATATAATAATACCATAGTCAAAGATATGGTTATCCCAAACCCAAACAAACCCGAACATTGTCGACGCAATTGTATCCGAAAATATTTCTTTGATAGGAAAGAGGCTGCGTTTTGATGGCTAGTAAACTAGAGACGAAGGAGCCCATAGGTGTTAAATGTTTATATAAGACTGGTACTTGTAACTCATGCTACGTAGTCTCGCATCTCTACAGCAATTGGGAGATGTGTAGACGGAGGCGAGGCGCCGCGTAGGCAGGTGTAAATCAGCGAACACCCACGCGGATAAAGTCGTGTCGATTCTATATATCTTTACGAGCGTTCTGTGCCCTCGTAGAGAAAACACGTGTACGTGTAAACGAATATACGTAAACGTGTACGTACTTGGTTAATCTTACAAAGAGCACGACTATCCCATTGTGCGTGCCCCAGAGATGTGCGAGCACGTACCGCGAGAATTGCGCAAAAGCTAAAAACGGGAAAGGTTCCTTCGTTTTTTTTCTCCTCTTTTTTATTTGTTTCTTTTTTATTTTTGTTTATTTAAAAATGCTACGTGTGCACTTCAATGCTCGTGATAATCATCGCAACAAGGACGAGGGGCCTCATTCGATATTGTAATTTAGGCGATTCGTGGATCAATTTTTAATCGCTCTTTACCAACCGAATTTTCGAAACGCAAAGAGAAATTTTTCAAACTTTTTTATAAACTTAAAAATCCACGATTCGATACTTGCTTTGGATCGAAGTTTTTAAAGCATCGAAAAAATTATTGAAATCGAAAAAGAAGGCTTTTTTCGAGATTCGAAATAAATTTTGGAGTCTCGGAAGTTCGGTTTTTGAAAAATATGAGCCTTTTATTTCTTAGGCAATTTTTTTGAAACAATAGTTACGGGAAATGTTGTTTTTATTAGCTTTTCACGTAACTGGTCATACGAGGTGAACTTTGAGCTTTGAGTTTTCGTTTTGTACGTGAAATCAAGGAGAACCTCCGTATCGCTGAGTGTAAAAAAATAATGGGAAAAGACAAAAAGCGCGTGGGTTTGAGCCTCGAGAAAGCAGCATGGATCGCTTGTACAATTCCACTTACATACTTGGCTCGCATAATATCCCAGACGCACAGAGACATAAATTATTATGATTTTCCACTGGCCCGTGAGTCGGTACCAATGACGAAAGAAAAATGTAAAAGTTACGAGCCAGAATAGAGAGAGAGAGGGAGAGAAATATGATGATGATGATAAATTTCATTATGCCCTAGTACAACAATCGGGCAACATTATGATAACAGATTCATAATTATACAAAAATATAGAAATTAAGAATAAAAAACAACCCAATGAAAATAATAAAAACAATGCACAAAAAATAGAATATATTGAATAAATCATAGGAAAACAATAATAATACAAAAGTGCTGAACTAAAATTATAAACAATTATATTAATGAAAAGAAAAGAAAAAGATAGATGATGATGATGATGATGATGATAGATTTTATTATGCCCTAGTGAAATCATTTTCGGATAATTTGAGATAAAACAAGAATGTTTAACAAAACAAATATATAACATTTCACAAAATAATTTATAAATAATAATATAACAAAAATACCAAAAAACGTCATTTTAACCAAAATAACCAAAAAAAAATGTAAAAATGTTCAAAAATATTCAGTCCGACTGCAAGACTTGACTAAAAATGTACAACTCATAATGTATAATAAACTTAAAAATAAACTAAAAATCAAAAATACTAATGTATTTTAAGGAATAATTTGTAACCTGGTACAGAGTCTTAATAAACCAACAGAATATTAACTAATTAATCAGAAAACCAAAAAATAAAGAATCACATGGAAAAAAATGAAAAAGAAAAGAAAAATGAAAAGAGAAAGTGAGAGCGAAACTCGTTGAGAAACACCATGACCACCATCTGGAAAACGTAGAAAAGTTAACGACTGGAATCACGAGATGTCGAAAAGGGGCAAAAGAAAAAAAAACGGAAAAACTAAAAAAAAAAACAGCACGATGGGACTCTCGATGCTTGATATTTTTGTTCGTATATGGTTTTTACTGTTATCTCAACAATTTTATGCACGATGATAATAAAAATCATGTTTTACGGCGGAGAAACGATTTTCTCCGGCAATTCGACTCTCGTTTTAGCAAATTATTGCGGTCTATTCACATCACACCGCGTACCAACAGTATAAATCTTATATATATTTCGAACTCTCTCGTTTCGGTGGCTTACATTGCCCAACCTGTACAGTTATATCTCTTTTCTTTCCTGCCCTGACTGCGCAAAGCCTTTCTCTCGGTTGCTAAATCCACGTACGTTCGTTTTCGCGATTGCCCTCTCGAAACCCACCTCAAAAGATCGCAAACTTTTGACAAAATTCACTTGCCGTCGTTCGAGCAAATTTCGAATTTTTTTTTAAGCCTGAGACTGAATTTTAACCGCCCGAAATTCGATAAATATTGTATCATTCAGATTTGGGATCGAGCGATTGATTAATCTAAGTTTCGAATTAAATATACATTTTAACGATTAATTACTTACCAATCATTAAAAAACTCGTTCTGTGTTGAGATTTTGAAAAAAAAAGTAAAATAATGAAAACGAGGAATTCATGTTTATTTCTAATTTATTTTTTTTAAATTCGATTTCTACGAAATTCATTTTTATTTAACTGACTTTCGTAACCAGAATCCTCCAAAAAATATTCAGGAAATTTAGGAAAAAATTATTGTCATATTTCTAGATCTGACTGCTTATAATTATCGTTTAAATTTGTATGTGAAAAAATTATTTGGAAACGACGAGCTTTTATTCGATGTAGCAAAAAATTTTTAATAATTTATTATTTTAGTCACCTATATATGGGTATCAATGAATAAATAAATAAAGTACAATAATAATAATAATAAATTATGTATGATAATAATAATTATAAATTATTTATACAAAATTAGAAAACACAATTTGATTCGTACGAAGAAGCCGAATGTTTTCGTCGTTATTGGCAATCAAACAATCAGAGTTGAATGAAATATTAATTACTATTTATGTTATAAATTTTATACTTATAAAGTATTAATTTATCCGTAGTTTATTATTGAAGATACTTTATCATAATAATTAGCTTGTTTTTTGTTCGAACGCGTTTTTTGTTCGTTATTGTTCGATTTTAGCATTTGAGGCAAACCGTTTCGAGCTTTTACCTTCACGATCCCGAAATCCCTTGGATTACCGAGTGTCTCGTGGGGGTTAGATACTTGGGTACCGGAGGCTCTCGTCTTCTCGCGCTCGACGGAAACTGCGGGACTTTGATAAAACTGGAATTTCGAAAGTTTGTCCGGGCACTCGGAAAGTTTGAAGCTGCACATAGAGACACGTGCAAACGTATAGGAATGGCTTCCGTAGAGCTCAAATTTTCATCTCCGACGTTAAATCCTTTCTATAGTCCTCGAAATCGCGAGATTAACGGATATAGTATTAACCTCGAGGAGTTTGAACAATCTGGTTACTTACTGCCGGCGAGAGCAATCTCAAGGTTAAGCTGTCGATCTCTCAGCTTTAATGATATTTCGAATGGTCATTTTTGGGCTCCCAAAAGAGTCAATAGACCCAATTTGGGATTCCAATAGACCCAAGGAACCCCAAAAACACAATAAACCCAAAAGACCCAATTTGAGATTTCTAGAGACCCAAAAAAACCAATAGGCCCAATAGACCCAATAAACCCAATAGACCTAATTTGAGCTCCCAATAGACCCAATAGATTCAATTTGGGTTTTCAATAGAACCAATAGACCCAATTTGAGCTTCCAATAGACCGAATAGATTCAATTTGGGTTTTAAATAAAACCAATAGACCCAATAAACCCAATACACCCAATTTGAGCTTCCAATAGACCGAGTAGATTCAATTTGGATTTTCAATAGAACCAATAGACCCAATAAACCCAACACACCCAATTTGAGCTTCCAAAGACCGAGTAGATTCAATTTGGATTTTCAATAGAACCAATAGACCCAATTTGAGCTTCCAATAGACCGAATAGATTCAATTTGGGTTTTAAATAGAACCAATAGACCCAATAAACCCAATACACCCAATTTGAGCTTCCAATAGACCGAATAGATTCAATTTGGATTTTCAATAGAACCAATAGACCCAATAAACCCAATACACCCAATTTGAGCTTCCAATGGACCGAATTGATTCATTTTGGGATCCCAATAGAACCAACAGACCTACTTTGGCTCCCAGTGGACCCAATAGACCGAACTTCACTAAAATATCCACCAATCCCCAATACCAAAAGACTGCCGATAAAGTCCTCAAAATTACGACGAAGCCTTATTTAATTTTTCACTATTGCATAAAAAATCCACCGTTCTACAGACGTAGGTTATCCATAGTCAAACTAGGCTTCCATAAAGCGCCACCTTATTTTTGCAGCCTTCGACCGCCGAAACAAAATTCCCCAAAGAAAAAATGATTTTCCACAAAAATCCCCAAAAGCCAACATTATTCAATTTCTCCTACGGACACTGATGAGACCTTTTGAATGATTTTCAGGAATCTCTCCGATCGCGGGTGGCGATGGATTTCACAGGAAGCGTCGGTAGGATAGTGGAGGATCCAAAGGAGGCGAAAGACATAGCCGAGAGCGAGGGCATTACTTGGAGAAGAAGATGGCGCCCGTTTTCCAGGCAACGACCAGGAGCCTCGACACTGGTTGGATTGCACGGTCTCGACCGTGGTATTCACGTGTTACAACCGTGGTTTCACAGCAACCTCAACAGGGAGGTCGCAGCGGCCATTATCAAAGAGCACGGTACCGTTGACGGGTGGGTTGAATTTCGATTCGTTTTTTTTTCTCTCCTCCCTTCAGCTCCCGACCCTCTCCACCCTTCCCCCGAACGTTTCTTCATTCGTATTCGACTGACTTCCCTTTTACGGGGGGGGGGGGGGGGGGGGGGGGCGCGGGGGGGGGGGGGGGGGGGGGGGGGGGGGGGGGGGGGGGGGGGGGGGGGGGAAGCTCGTAGGAAATGTGGAAAGTAAAAGAGAATATAATGAATAATGACACGTGAACCAATGGTATCGAGGGAGTGAGCACGAATACACGTAACCGGTCCGCAGAGTTTACGATCTCTCAATCACGGACATAAAAGAGCTTCGAGCTTGCCCGGCGTCCTCAGCTGTATATCATACAGACATTATATAGCGCACTCCTATGTTTTTCGTGTATGTGCTCCAGTGTAGTTGAAAAGTATATGTATGTGTATATATATAACAATTATCAACAATTTATGTATTATATATAATTGTTACATATATATAACGATTATGTATGTATATATACAGGGTGGCCGGTTAATTGACGTCATAAAAAAAAATTTAGATCCGGCATGTCGTGGGGAATCCGAAACACCCCCATGTATGTGATGCAATTTT
>JAPYZJ010002782.1:0-20485 GCA_030522765.1 Ophioninae sp. B BG-2022a | reverse complement strand
GTAAAGTCAATATTAGAGCGGGAAAACGCGAAAAACGATTGCTGACGGGTTTTTTCGATTCTGAGATTCCTAAAATGGTCCACCCGGTCGGAAATGTTCCAGTGATCACGAATCACGCTCCTTTTGGCCGTAAAGGCAATATTAGAGCGGGAAAACGCGAAAAACGATTCCCGACGGGTTTTTTCGATTCCGAGATTCTTAAAATGGTCCACCCGGTCGGTAATGTTCCAGTGATCACGAATTACGCTCCTTTTGGCCGTAAAGGCAATATTAGAGCGGGAAAACGCGAAAAACGCGAATAATTCAACAGTCGCGCGCGTTTCATCGGGTGATGTCACGCGCGAGTCGTGCTCAGATTGTTTTTTCCCTCAAAGCTTCGTTTCGACTCCGCCGCACATGATCGTGCTCAGCGTCCATGGATCGGTGTCACTGCTGAAGGCGCGGTCGCGCAACTTCGACCGCGCTCGGATCTCTTCGAAGAATGTCCGAGGGTCGCCCGCTCACGTACAGGCCCTCCTATGATTGCCCGAACGGTGTGTACGACCCTCGAGAGGGGTTAAATTTTACACGCGATCTGGCTGCACTGGCACGAAGTCAGCCGGAATATATATCCCCATACCGAAATCGCCAAGCGTATGATTCCCCTAGGGCACTTCACGGCCTATTATCATTTATATTATTTGTGCTGCTCTTTTTGCATAAATAAAAAAACCGTCTCCAAAATGCCGAAATTCAGGCTATAGTTAATTCGTATTTTTACCTGAGTTGAAATAATTTGCAGCATAGTAAGGTACCGCAAATGTACCGCAAATGTGGAGTACGGCGTACCGGTACTGTGGCCACCACGTACGTGCGTACATTACCTCCACATTACCTCCACGGCGTACCGCAAATGTACCTCCAGCCTACCTCCAGCGTACCTCCAGCGTACCTCCACGGTAGCGGTACATTAGGGATACGGCGTACTTCACATTTGCGGTACGCCGTACCGCAAATGTACCAATGGTACGCTTGGCTATCTGGGACCCAAAAGCCTTAGTTACGTTACTGGTTACCTACACTTTATGCGCATGTTTGGCATCAGCTGTTTCATCCTGTGCACTGTATAAATATAATTTCGGTACGGAAACTACGTTGCGACGCCTACAGCTGGTATTCAACCCATGTTTTAGATCGAATTTTCGTACGTTTTTTATAGCGTCTTTTCACACGAAGATTAGATTTCTTTTCTATGGTCCTCGTGTCGTAAACTAAAACCCAACTGAACAAAGTGCTCCGCCACTCGCGGGGATCAAAAAGTTGAGTGACGCGAAGATTCGAAGAATGAAACTCTTCAAATTGATCGTTCACCAAAAGAACTTTAGCGGTGAAGATTTGATAATAAACCCGAAGGATTATCCTGGCATTCAAACGGGCGATGTTGTCGAGATTTATCATCCGGAGGACGAGTTCAGCAGACTTTTGTTACAAGTCACAGCGTTCAAAGAGGATCTTCAAGTTCGCGAAACAATAAGTATTGAGAATAATGTCGCGACGATGTTTCAATTACGTACGTTCGCCGATGTTTACATGAACATCGTCAATCCCAATCACGTCGCGCTCGATTCTATCGAGCTCACCTTCAAGGATCAATACATGGGCCGAAGCGAAATGTGGCGATTGAAAAATAGTTTGGTAATCAATTGTTGATACGTAATTACGACACTACAAACTATTTTGATACCGAAGTAACCGAACAACTGTTTATATTAAGAACCCAAACATCCGAACCCACCCAAACCCAAACAAACCCAAACCCAAAAAGTTTTTGCAAAAATAGCAGCTTTTCCCCCTGTACGATCTTTAACGTAACGCATCCCTCTACCATTTGCATTTACGTAGCATTGTTGCCAGTACACAACAAATCCCATTTTTAGGTGAACACGTGCGTGTACATGAATAAAAAAATCGAATTTTGTGGCGGGAGCATAAGATGTCAAGTGTACGAAATGTGGTCCCAGGGGGATCGAGTGGCCTGCGGAGTTATAACGGACGACACCAAGGTTGACAGCTTCCAGCCGCTATTTCTTACGTTATACGCAAGATTATTTTTATATGACGAATAAAAAATTGTAGGTCGTATTCCGTTCGTCCACCAGTATGGTCTATCTCTTTATTCAAATGAGCTCAGAGATGTGGGACTTTGACATTCACGGCGATCTATATTTTGAGAAAGCGGTAAACGGCTTCCTGGCTGATCTCTTTCAAAAATGGAAGAAAAGTGGCAGCAATCACGAAGTCACGATTGTTCTCTTCTCACGAACTTTTTACAACGCGAACAGTCTGGAAGAGTTTCCTCAGAACATGCGAGAATGCCTCCAGCAGGATTACAGGGGTCGATTTTACGAGGATTTTTACAGGGTAGCCGTACAAAATGAGAGATTCGAGGACTGGAGCAACATTCTCGTTCAACTGAGAAAATTGTTCACGGATTATCAAAAAATTGTTTTGGAGTATCACGAAAAACCAGGGATAGAGATGCCGGAAGCTACAAACTCGACGGCGGCGCAGGGCAACTTTCTAGAAGTTCTCAACATGTCGTTAAATGGTACCCGATTGGCAGAAATCGTGTATGATATTCTATTTTATCTCCTTTAATAGGCGTATTTAATTGCAGTCTTTGAGAAGCATTATTTGGACCGAAGCTTCGACAGAACCGGCCAACTTTCCGTCGTGATAACACCTGGCGTGGGAGTGTTCGAGGTCGACAGAGAACTTACGAATGTAACTAAACAACGAATCATCGACAATGGCGTGGGAAGCGATTTGGTCTGCGTCGGAGAACAACCGCTGCACGCTGTCCCATTGTTAAAGGTATTCGCTCGATTAACTCTTCTGTTACGACTATTATTATCTATTACGACTATTTCACTTCTATGAAATTCCAAGTTCCACAATAAAGACACATCGATCAACGCGCCGGACTATAGTATGCCTCACTGGATAAACCTGAGTTTCTATTCGACGAACAAGAAGATACCTTATTCAACGTTCATTCCTCGAATAAAATTACCTCAGCGAGTATCGAAGCAACCAACGGAGAATGGCAAATTGTTGTGCAAAACAAAGCTACTGCAAGAGGAAACGAGAGAATGTCTGCACAATCCACTCTTCGATTATGACGCTTACGACGCTCAGGTCTTCCAATTACCGACGATACACGCGTCCAGGTACAGGCTTCGTTCGAGCTGACGTTCGAAACCATAATCGAACCTGCGTTTCTTGTTCAAGCTTGATTGTCTTGTCAGAGTATCAACGAGAACGAAGAAAACCAGTGTCGCCTGTATGGAGACCCACAACAACGCCCAAGCTCTGAAACTGCTTAAACGAAAGATGTCCGACCCTGATATACATCATCCAGTTCCAGATCTTCACGCTCCGCCGATTACAGCGCCGCGAAGCGCAGCTATATCGATACCGTCTCGAAACGACGAACTCGGAAGAAACAGTAGTAACGCCGAAGTGCACGGTACGTAAAAACCCCGATTTCCTCAATTGGAAATCGAGAGTTCCAAAAGAGTTATCCAGGCTTTGTGTTTACGCCCAATGCAGACTACTCGTATATACGTACGCGTATAATTTCGTAGGAGTAACGAGAACTTCGGTAAAGAGTGATGTAATCGATACGGAAATATCACCGCCATTCAGACCTGTAGTGGGAAGTGCTGGGAGCCCGACCAACGCGAATGGCCAGCCAGTAAATTTGCATCGTCCGGGAAGGGCTCTGATAAATCCTTTTGATCCGTCGCACGTGACAATTAAGCTAACGAGCAATCGACGAAGGTGGACTCATATATTTCCAAAAGGTACGCAAAGTTTAAGCTAAACTGGCCAAACGAACGTTTAGCAAATGCACGAAATTTTGATATTGCTTTATCGTTATACATGCGTATAGGTCCTACGGGTGTACTCATACAGCAACATCATTACCAGGCTGTACCTACGCAACCCCGTGCGGATCAACAAACCGACACGACATCAACGGTCAGCGATTCACCGGTCGATCAAGCTCTAGGATCAGCGACAACCCAGGGACCCATATCTCGATCAGCCTCCCAAATTGGTCTTCAGGAACGTAAGTCACGAATGCCAAAAATCAGATATATTCTATGTTACGAATGAGAAATGCATTGATGCGTTGATTCGACAGACGGTGGGAGAGCAAAAACTCCACGGCCAAGCCTTCCACTCGCTACCGTTGACAAATCTACTTCGAATGGCTTACCGGTCGTCAATAAAAGCTTGACTCTTTTATGGGGTGCGACGGGTGAACAAGAGTGGACTCCGGCACTCACGACAGGTTGGTTCGTCGTTTAAACTTTATTGCGGTACGATATTACTGTCAAGTATAGATCCGAGGCGTTGCATTTAACGAAATTACCTACTGTCAAGATTTCTTCTATTCCTTATTAATAATACTCCATCTTTCGATAGAGTAGGATTTAAACCGCTCAAATTTGTAATGTATAGCGCAGTGAAAGATTTTGGAAAAACGGTAATCGTTCGAGCTTGGAAGTAGGGAATTTCAAAATGCCTTTTCATATTTTTCTCCTTCATAAAACCTCGACCTCGTCAGTCTTCAGGATCGGCGGAAAATATGGGTACACTTTTTTATTTTTCAATCAGATCGAAAAGTAACAGATGTTGCACCTTATTTTTCTGTTAAGATGCAAAGTGGAGTATAAAATTTTGAAAAATTATATTATGCATTTATTAAATACTTTTTTCGCTCGAACCACTGGAGGGCTCACAATTGTATTATTGTGAAACGTCGCATCATTTTTTATGAAACAGAAATAGAAACTGCACAAATGAATGATTAGAAAATTTTATAAAAATTAATTACATTAATTAATCAATAAAAAAAAATTAAACGATTTGGCAAATGTTTTTTTAGTACTACTGATTGAAAAATCCAAAAAAGTCTGTTCATACTTCGCACCGATAGTGCATATATTCGGCCAATGATTATTTGCAAATAAATTGCGGGAACATCGTTTGCCTCATGTCATATTTGCATAAAAATCATGCGCATGGTTGTCAGAACGTCGTCACCATCAGGAATGCATAAAGGTGGATATATATGACAATTCGATGATATTAGTCTTGTTCGATCGACCGATCGGCACATTTGTTGCAGTTTAATTGCACAAGTTAATAATAATTCGAGGTCGAAGAGTGCGATCGGTATCATTGAAATTCCAATCGTATCGCAGCGAATGTGTCGATGCGTGTTCAGCAAAGGGATAAAAAAGAAGATTTTCAACCAGTTAACCAACCGGCGAAAAAAAAACTTCCATTATGCCACATACCATGGAATTAATGACTATCAAATTTATTTCCATGCTGGGGTACGATACGTCTTGTTGGGATACAACGCTGGACTTGTATTGACGCGCGCTTATGATGTGGAATATGATGTTCCATTAAGCAGCAATAATAGGTTAGCGCCAAACGTTACTGAGCGTGTCTGATTCGATATATATTTTTTTTCCGTAGGGTATGGTTCTGTAGAATATTGTAATATCTCAAAAAATAGCTAACACGTGTAAAGCCACTTGGCACGCGTTATTTCTATCGTAAACCCGTTGATTGGCGCCCTAACACGTTTCTTTGTTTTTCCTTAATTTTCTCAAATATGTTTGCACCCAGTATGCTGCCCTCAAAACTTCGATTTATCATACGGCGAAGCACAGCTTTATTAACCCTCTTGTCACCACTGTGTTATGGTTAATCTAAACTGCATGACGTCGACGCGCTCCGACACTGGAAATAATTCCAACTTAAACGAATTTTCTTTGTATCGTATCTTTTTTATAGTGGGTTTTGTACTCGTATTATTTATGTTTCCATTTTGACTACCTGCCATCTTTCAGGCTTTCACAGACCTATCCCGTTCATTTCAACTCATATATGGTACGTCGTTTTTATTTGTTATCGTCCTGAGATGTTTTTCACGAACATTTTTTCGTTCCGTATTTTCCGAAGGGCAAATGGAATGGGAACATGGTTGGAAACACCATAGATGGAAAATTGTTATCTAACAGTACTCGTTTATTATCAGTATTATTTTTTTAATAACGTTTTAACTTATATAGTTCTTTCTAGGCCGCATGTCTACCAAAAGTATCTTTTTCGCTGTTGTATTTCCACTGAAAATTTTTTTTTGTCAAAACACTATCATTCGAATGTTTCTTTGTTTCCTAATGAGCTGAAATTCCTGTCAAACGTTGAAGTTGAAGTACGATATACACATTTCATTTATTTCTGCTATCACCTTTGCTTAACAAAATTTCCATAAATGTATTTTAGCTTTCGAACGTTTCATGATCATTTATTGTATACTCGTACGAGGTGTCCGATACGACTATGCATGGCTTGGCAAAATGTCCTACTATTTAGTTAACTCCATTACAGTATGGTTGTAAAAAAAGTTTTTAATATACAGGCGTTGACTGGAAGTCACTAACGATACCAGCATGTTTGCCAATTACGACGGACTATTTTCCTGACAAGAGGAGTCTTCAAAATGACTATTTAGTCTCCGACTATAATTTGCTGCCGGACGATGTCAACGCTGATTTTGCTCAGCAGCGGGCGATTTATAAAAAACCTCTCACGACTGCGGAGGTTCTGAAAGAACTCGTTTCTCAACGTTTGGCTCAGGTAAGATACCACTCACCCTGTTAGTACAAAAACAGACTCTGAGTCTTGATGTTCTAAAAAAAAAACAACATAATGCGTTTTTTAGATGTTTACGATCGGATTCTCAAATATGATCTTTTCATGCTTCTTTTTATCTTCATCAAGGGCTTTCAACTGATAATACTTTCACCGAGTAATAAGCACAAAACGACAACACCTGGGAGCAATAACGTGCCAGCAGTGAGTTCCGTAATGCGTGGCAGACATACCGAGGCTGAACCTAAAGAGGAATATTTGTTGAGCATCGGCAGGATATTTCACAAGATATCACTCTGCGGAAATTCCATAACCGTGACCAGATACAGACCAAGGTATGTGTCAATCTGATATGTACGAGAGCAAATGAGAGACGGAGAATCGAACTATATTCCTGAATTTACTTTTACAGACATCCTTATCCACCTTTTAATATACATTACCGATACCGATTTCACGCTCCTCATCACGATACTTACGAGGTGTCGTGGGTCTCGTTTACTACGGAGAAACTCGAAAATTACAACTGGAACTATCTCGATCACTACATATGTACCCGAGGCGACACGGATTTTACTCTGGTCGAGGTAACTTATAAAAATCACGGATTTCTGAGAGCACCGTTTCTGACCATAGTCGTGTGCTTTACCTTTGTCCATGTATCGATTATCTTTCTGTTTCATTCACAGGCTTTGAAATACTGGAGATTCCGAATGTTCCTATTGCCCCTGAGTAACGTGGCGACGCGAAGAATTCTGGAAGGTTCCTCGAGATGCGACATCTATACGCCACCGACGAATCACGAGCAAGCGCAACTGATGGACGGTTTTCTGCGCTTCATCGAGGGATGGTTGAACAAAATCCGTCGGCCGAACCCCAACAAAAATTGGGTAACGAAAAACATATGACCCTGACCCGGATGCTACCTGAGAAGCGTCTTTCCGCTAAAATGAACAATTTTATAGGTTTCCCAGCGATAAAATAATACTTTTTTTAACAGGGTCAACCTCACGTGTTTTCCTGTTTGCGCGCTGCCTCGTAATTTTTTTTTGTCTCCCCTTTAACTCGTTGCGTAACGCTATTAGCTCCCTTCGATAAGGGAAATATTGCATGCGAAAGATGTAGAGTGTTGTTTCGAAAATTAACTTCGATATTTATTCGCTTGCCGCCACGTTATTTGTTCGTTTTTTGCCTCTGCTCAGAATTGATCTCGATGTTGAAAATCCCTGTGAAAAGTTATCATTTTCTATTGTTTTGCCAAAGAATTTTTCCTCAACAGGGCACGAGACGTTCTTATCTCCGTAAGGGAAGCGTTCGTAGTTTCGACCACAGCGGAATAATCGTAGACATTATTGTTCGTATATATATATGCTCGTAGATTCGTCGTAGCTTGCAGATGTATAGCTCGGATATCTCTATAGGAGAGGAAGTTCAGCATGCTATGTTTCAGAGCCCGACAGCTATTATGAGTGGTACACGCGAGAATACCCGAGATCCTGCGACGCACTTGACAAGACGCAGGCACAGCACGAGCCTGATCACCCTCACTAACCAGGTACTTCCTCTCCTACACTTTTCATTAGCGTTCTCTCGCTCTCGGTCTCCGCTCTCTTTCTGTAGACCTCGTCGATACTTCAACGAAGACGTCGCTCCATTTTCTTATATATCCGGTTGAAAGAAGAGCAAAAACGATATCGTCTCATCCAATCGCTCCATCGACATGGTACAGATTCCGCTTGGCACTGAAAACACCACCTTTTTGTCCGTAAACCACTTATCACCTTCGGTAACTGCATCTCTCACCGCAATTTTTTACCATTGATACGATCGGGCTTTCCTTCCGATAGTATTAATTTTAGTCAATGTTGAATGTTCGAATCGAGTTTTTCCTTCGAATTAACTGCTCTCCAGTTCTTCCCTTTAGAGAAAAAAAGTATTGTGAAAATTCAACAGATCTTGAAATTTCATCTTTTTAGCGCAAATGCAATTATGTAGTAGAAGCACAGCTACCAAAAGCTTCCTTTTTCTTCATCGCGTCTATGACTGATACGAACTCCACTAATTTAACTGTTTCTGTAGGTTCCAATGTGTAGAAATTCAATAATCAAAACCCATAATCACGCTTCACTCTAGACTGCATGTTCTGTTTTTCTCAAACTTCTCGTAAAAGAGCTTAAGTAACTTTAATTCTCTGAATCTGCACTACGATGTTTTATCGTATCGGATAACTGCTTTGTATTCCATTTGTTAGGTTATCACAGTTCGTGTAATAACGAAACACTCTGTAAATAGTTATTGAAAACGCCACGCGTTTCTTCAATATTATTCTTGTTGCTTACGTGTTGCGCACCTAATAATAAGTGTTCCTTCCTTTTCCTAACCAACTGTGAAAGTCATGTCGTACGTCATTGATCGCAAATAATATTTGAAAAAAAAAAACAAAAATAATACTGACTTACTCATATTCATCGATATGTTCACGCGTACTTTGCAGGCAAATCTAGTTGGAAGTTCTCCTTTCCGTGAGCGGCTGGGAAGCAACCGTCTGCCCGAAAAGCCCAGACCAAGGTTTGACAAGCTTGAATCGAGCAACTCCAAAACTCTTTGCTTGTTCTAGCAAACTCTCGTAAACGAATCATTGGCCGTTTCTGATTTTTTTCTATTTTTTTTTTATCTCTATTACAGGCCTGGCTGTTTTCACTGGTGTTTTGTGGTTTCTTCTCTTTATACGCGCACGCTGTTTTATAATCCTAGATACATCAATATCCACTAGCAACTGATACGAGAACGTAGCTAATGATTACCTTATTCCCTGTAGTACTGTGACGGACCGCAATCACCCTCTCCGCAAAACATTTATATTATGCAAAAAAAAAAAGGGTTGGCTTGATCGTTCGTGTTCACCGGATTGTGTCATCACATGGTTGCTAATTTCACAATCTCTTCTCTTCTCGTTTATTATTCGTTCGGATCGTAGTTCTCGACGTACAGAGTAATCGTGCGTGTCTTGGGAAAAACAATGCGCCAGGACTACATTTGGCGCACTCGCGCGTGAAATTTCGCATCACCGGAAGAAAGACATGTATAAGATACGCGCGAATACTCTGGGCGCGATTTGATGTTTCCTACTTTGAGGCAAAGCGTGAGCGAGTGACGGGGTTCTCTGTTCAGGAAAAGCATGTGGTGAATAACGCTGCAGCTGTTCGCACGTTCCTCGACACTCCTCGCTACGTGCCAATCAGGTTGGTCTTCGCTTCATTCTTTTTTTTATTTCACGTACTATTTCGTTTTTACTCGAAATTGCAGTTATCATTATACAAACGTTCAGTCAATCTTCGTAACACGGAAATGCTCTCTGTTTAGTTTATTACATAATGGTATTTATATGATCCCAGCTATTACCATTACTTTCAAATACTACTTTATTGCTAATACACACGGGCTCAGAGAAACTGGGAATCCGTGATCACGAAAGCAGTTATATCATTACCGAGGCTTAATTTCGTTATCATCCAAAGTCAGTAAAAGTTACCTTCCCCCCAGTAGTCGACGCACAAATCAGTGCACGGCTGAGCGGTCACCCATGCAAGTATTGTAGCTTATTTAGTTAGAAACTCGCCAAAACCGTGCAACAACCGCACATCCACTGTCGCTTATCGTACGATGACACGGCTTACCGAATACTACTTTTTATCATCGTGATTTGTACTGTGCGATGTTACATTTATCATTACTCTTAAAATCCATTGTACTCGTCGAAAATGCTCGCCAACAAAAGAACGCAATGTTAATCCGAACTTTACGCGATGAGCAGGTCTGGTTCAAAGGTAATGGACCGAGGAAGAGTATCGCCGGCAAGCGAAGCTGTTCTTCCACTCGCCTTGGAAGCACCGCAGCAAGATTATTCAGACGTGACGGAAGAAAAGTAAGCTTGCTTCTAACGCTAAAATTCTGTTATTTCCACTGAATTTTATTAAATTTCATCCCGTCATGATCCTTTCAGTTCTAACGCCGAAGTGATGAAACTTAAAAGCAACGCTGCCAACAGTGAAATTCTCGAAGCCATGAAACATTCGCAGACGGGTGTTGGATTTCTCACGCAACACCCATCCCTACCGAGTCAAACTTTCGTCAGCGCTGATGCTGTTCAATGGCTCAATAAACACATCGAAGGTGGCGTCACTGTGGAGAATGCCATTAAAATCATGAAGGTACTAAATTGACTAATATTTTTACATTAATTCAAGAAAAACTCATCGCATATGTTTTAGAAACAAATTGGTTATCGATAGATCCAGAAAATACGTTTATTGCTCCCCAGGGTATGATAAGCGATCGTCTAATCTGTCACGCTTCCGGAGATTTCTCAAAGCCCTTCATCCTCGGATTCTATCTATATTATATGGTACAAGACAAAGATGCACAAAAGGGTAAATATTTATGCTACCGAATGCAGCACTGAAAAACGCCATTTATTGTACGTTACCGAATTTCCTGATTCGATGCAACGTTTGCAGCTGTTGATTATTCTCCACCACTCTGCGATCTCCAAAGTTTCGAAAACGAGTGGGTCGAGGTTGAAACTAAAGCGCCTACAGGCTGGTGTGAACCATCAGCCGTGACAATCGGAACGGGGATTTCAACACCGATATCCATACCGAGTTGCGAAAGCATCGACGAATCGAACATCCCAGCGTTTCTCCGTGACGATCTTGAAATCGTAGATGCAAGTGAGAACGAGTGGAGAGGTAAAATGGTTGAAAAAAAGAAATGCAATTATCGTTACGGAGGCGCATATTCAATGTACTTTTTCGTTCGTACATAGTTTTTTTGAAGACGATGTAGATATTCATCTAATCGTTTACCACTGCCTATTTTCCAATATCTTAGAAAGTTTCGCGTATTGTGAATTCTTTCAGTTCCATCTTACAAACACACTCATCTGGACATTGACCTGAATAGTCGAAGCGACAGAATCGAATGGGGCCATTTGAGATATCAGTCGTTATTCAGGACAGATCGCTCGTACGAACTCGTCGTACAATGGGTCGCTTCGTCAGGTAGCATCGTTGCTGATCTCGTGAGTGAAATCGAGATAAACTTGAAACCGCCAAAACAAAAATTTCGTACCGCGACAATTGCCACTTGGTTTGGGCCCGATCGCTGCAATCATTTTTTATATTCGTATGTTTTTTTTTTCTAGATTTTCGTTTGGCAACGGAAAGCTCAAATGTGTGGTATCCAAGTTGTGCCGATACCGAGTGACCTTCTAGCTCTTCCGTACACCCTTAAAAGCGATCCATTAAGGGGTCCAATTTTCATACCATTGGACACCGAATGTCTCATGACTAACAAGCGATACCTATTCGAAGGTTCGTAACGTACGAATCAAGCATCAAGTTCTACCTTTATCTATAGCAAAAAAAAACAGTTTTTTAAAAGAGTTTTTCAAAACCGGAAGTGTTCTTTAACATAACAGAATTCCGAGAAGATACTTACGCCCAACGGCTATTCCTGTTCCAAGAAGCTATCCTACAGAGATTCGGTTTTATACCCTGCCAACTTGAAAGTAACGAAAATGATCATCAATACGTTCATATAACGGGCAATGTTTTCGTACTTGTTCCGTCGACGATATCACCGCGGCCGAGACCCCGCGCCGGAACAAGTATCGTGAGAAGAACGGCCGGACAGAAAAGATATCCCGTTCATCCTGATCAACCGAGTCCTCACGAGGCTTACATAACGAGGCACGTGAGTGGAAAAAACAAGGACGACTACAGTATGGATCGAAGGGTAAGAAGCTCAAGAATGTAGCTTGACAAACGCGCCAAGTTTTGTCGATTCACTGGTTTATTCGTTTTTTTTTCAACGCAGATGGGTTTTCTCTGGTCCTGGAATCACATGGTGAGCCGAAAGTGGAAATCTCTCTTGACTTCTGCCGGTGACGAATTGTTTCAAAAGAAAATAATCCAAGACTTTAGACACTTTTGTTCCAACGGCGACAATAGACTGAAACTATTCTGGGAATCATGCTGGGAACTCAAGGAAAAATCTTGTACAAAAGTCAACGAAAGTTAATCTCTCTATTCCGTGCGAAAAGTGCCTACTAGTGTTCGATCGACGTCAATCCGGGCGAAGGAAAGATCGGGGGGTTTATTTGCAAAATTATTGTTTTATTTTGTAATTATTGTTAATACATTTATAGTTATTGTGGTAATAAAAATAATTTATAGATCAGAGAGTTGTTTACAATGACGAGAGTTTTTAATTAGTGCATGAATTTATATAAGGGTCTGTTACAGCCTATCTTTTCGACGACGACACTGTAAACTTCGTAGGCTCACTTCCGAGTTATAAGCTTGACAGTTTTCTTTCTTGACAACTAAAATCCCTTCTAGTATGAGTCTGCGTTTTAATCATCACTACCATCCCTACAAAGTACGCAAAAAGCATCTGCCTGTTAATAATGATTATGAAACTGATTCAGTCAATGTATGAGAGACGAACGAAAATTTGGACTCGAAATTGATGACGTTTCGGAGATAATACATAACCGAAAGTTTGTACAAAACAAAAATTTTGTGCGATTGCGCTGCGTTATTAGTACATTTATTAAAAATAAACAAAAACAAAAAGCTAAATGTCCTCATAAATTTTATATATTAAATTGTAATATGTCTATGCTTTCTAAAAGCCTGACCTGGACGGTGGCGTCGCGAAGTACTTTTTGTTTTTCCTCAAGAACGTCCGACTGTAAAGAAAAAAAAAACATTCAAGGAATATCGCAAATTTGATTAACATTCAAAATTCTGTTCGTATCTGATGTACCTAGAACCGAGCGGAGTATTGAAGAAACCGCGTGAGGTCGTTCGTTTGAGAAGCGACTCCGTTGACGGTGTGTGCCTCAATTCGCCGGTTTTCGGCGTTCCCAGTTCGTTCAAACAGTCCGGATTCACAAAGTTGGCCCAATAATCCGAGGGAATCTTGAGCAAACTTTCAACAATCTACGAACAACAGAATTATCGGAGATATACGTTGGAGATCTGTATCAGTTGTCATATCATATTAGGCTGAAAACTTATGAATTTCGAAATCAAAAAAATGAAATGCTTTCGTAAATTTGGAGGTATTTTCGTAGAATTCGAAAAGAATTCTACGAAATTGTACGAGTCCACACGAGAAAAAATTGGAAAAATAAAAAATAAACGTAAATGACTTCTTACCGCGACTTGGTTCTTCGTTTCAGTAAGCATGGAAGTAGGTGATGGTTCTAGGCAACTGTAACCAACGAGGGTAGGTCCGAAAACCTTGGCAAGATTACTAATGGGCATTTTGCATTCGGGGCTGCTGGATACTCTCTGCAAATGGAGGATCAAAAAAGCGAGCGTATCACGATTTGGCTGTGGGAGTTCCGATATAGCTTGATAAAGGGCTGCGTCGGCGTCTTGTTTGTCAGCGATCGTAGTCGCGCGTACGAAATCGGCCCAGAGTCCAACGGTGATGAGGGGTTCGCGCAAAGATCTCAAGAAATCTTTCAGAGTCGAGCATATCGTGGCTATATCGATTTCGCTTAAATTCGGTGCACCTTTGCCCTTGAGGAATTTTTCCTTGAGACACTTGACGTCCGCCAAGCCACCGTTTACCCTGTATAGGCCTTGTTCTCCCATCCCGCGTAATTCAACTTCGTTGATGCAATGAACCACCAATGAGGGTACCATCGGTGGTATCATAGGCGTATAGTCGGCAATTGTTCCCTGTGAACGCGTACGATTTTTTTAAAATACATCAATAATGGAAAGTTTTCTAACGTATACCGCTAAGTGATCAAATTGCATGTGACTTGCGTATAAGTTCAACATTCGTTCAACAGCGATATTCTTAAACTTGCGAAAGATAAACGTGTCGTATCAGTAAAAAAAATATGAATACTCACCGATATGCCGCGCAGAGTGGGCGTATTTCCTGCTGGTACGCACGGAAGTGGCACGAGATCTTTGCACTCGGTGTGAGCGGTTGCGCGGCAATCACGGCATTTCAATGCAACTTTACCGAACCTTATTCTGCAAAGTCAACAGAAAAGGTAAATATATTTAATTGTAAATTGGGAATTCATAAAAATGCTGATGTTACAACGTGATCGGAACAGTTCGTACCTTTTGCCACACGGAGAACATATTTCAGGTTTGATGACAGTCTTCGCGGCGAAACTGTGTCCACGGGTGGTCTTTGAATTTAGGGTGTAACCACCTATATTTGGACTTGGCTTGAATATTCCCTCGGATTCGGACCCCGATGTCATAATGTCCGCCATTGGAGCAGAAGGCTAAAGAAAGGAAAAGATTTCACCTATGAATATGAATGTGTACTTCCAATCCCTTTTTTGCATCATAATTTAATGCTTAATAAAATTGATAACGTTTGTAGTCATCTCAATGAAATCCTCGATTCCTCTACCTTGGTATTCGTTATGAGAATATCGTTGCTGTCCAAAGCGACGACTTTGGATCGGCTGCGATCCCCGCTTTTCCGTCTTTTTCGCGAATTGTGCAAAAGAGTTTGCGGATCGCGATTCTCATCCGCTGGTATAGCCTCGATAACCGATGACGCCGTAATCGTTCCATCCTTCGGCATCATGACAGTCGTCGTCGCGACTATTTTGTCCGAGTTATTGAGTTCGGCGACTTTGTGAAGCGTACTCCTGCGTTTTTTGTTAGAATATTCGCCGCTCGGTCTGTGTTCCTTCCATTCGCGTTTTTTGTGATTTTGATTCAGCAAAGCACTGGCGTCCAGATCATCTTCCGATTTGGAAAAGCAACTGAGATCGCTGAGCAGTGAACCGGTGGAGTCCAGCTCCGCTATTGTATTGAGTCTGGAAAATTTGGCGTTTTCGGAAACATTATGTGAAGATCCTCATAATGGATGGAAGACAGAATTTTTATCAGAAAAAAACTGTTGCATCCTATCTATGCCGTTATTTCGAAAATATAGGAACATCGTTTTAGCATGTATACAAAATAGCAGAACAAAAAATATATAATTATTTAACGAACTAGTGGATCAATCTGGCCACTTTAGAACAAGGCAACCTTCATTCCCAAGAATATTTGCACGATTCCTGCCTATCTCAATGATGTTTCCAGATACTCACTTGTCATTTTGACGCAAGTCTTTTGAATGTGCGTTACTGTTTCTACCGTTAAGAGTAGTGTTATTCAGGAACTGAAGCTTCTCGCGAGTTTCGTCGTTCAGGTTTCTGCCACCATCGTTGAACAGTAAGTCACGAGCCAATGCGATTTGTCTTTCCTAGAATATCAAAAGCAACGAATGTACACTCTAAAAAGTCGAGTTCGTCATCGGCTATAAGAAATTCAAGTGCGAATGAATTTCCACCCGGGTTTTATCGTAACGGATAGAACTTTGTCAAGGCTTACGAGAGAATTTCTCTGTTCTTCTGCGGTTCTTCTTCTTCGTTTCTCCTCGTCGAGTAGTCTGCGCGCATGGCTCAGTTTCCTGTCGAGATCCGCCGATTCGTGATGCGCCTTTTCCAGGGCCGAGTGCAGACGCTGACACTCTTGGACAGACGCCAACCATTTTTGTCGTATTTCTTCCTGGCTAAGCGCGAATTGCAGGAACTCTAGGGAAAGAGGTATACGTTTGACGTTGGAAGAGAAAGTATACGTGAAGATAATCTATCATTTACAACTGATTACACGAGTGGAATTTCGAGGCAAACAACAGGACGAACCTTCTTCACAGGAACCATTGACGAGAACATTGGTACAACGGACCAGCTCGTCGTGCGTAGCAAGCACCGACAGTGAAGACATATTTTTTATCTTCTTAACACACAACACAGTGCACACTTCGAATTTTTCGTCATTCGCGTACGCGGCGTATAAAAAAGCCCGCCTTCCCGGATGCCGGATAGTCCGTCCTTCGCAACGCCGCGATCTTCGCAATTACCTATGTACTCAACCGCACGATAATCGTTAAAGGAGTTAATGTGTTTCGTGAACGCCGCTTATATCCTGCTAGGATAAACGCACTCTATGTTTGACCGGATCATTCCTTCGCGTTCCTTCTCCTTTCAACTTTAACTACCGACGCTTCACTTTTTCCGCACGACGAAACCCGAAACACCGTTAAAAAAAGATCCGTTGACATTGCGCGCTTACGAGAGAAACGCTCGGACAATCGCCGCACCCCCCTCGCGTTTTTTCAAATGTGACCAACGGCGAAACGTTTTCCAAGAGAGGCCCGCGCCATCTCTCGACGCCCGACTACAGCTTCGCGTCGACATCCTTCCCTTCATGTCCAGCGGAGGGAAACACGACGCGGAGATTGAATATACCGGTGGTCGGTAAGTACAGTTGTCATCCTTGAAATTAGTTCGTTAACGGCAGGGGGGAGAGACGCTGCTCTACTACTTAGTATTTCGTTGGTAAAAAACCTATTGCTATTTTTTGCAATTTCTACTGCAAAAACGACGCCTAATTCTATCGGTCAACGTTTCTCTCACTGTAAGCTTCACCAATCGATCTTCGGTAGGTAGTGGGGAATGCAGTATCTGTGAAGTCCCTATAATAGAGGTCACGGTGTATATATGCAGTTTACAAGTATATGCATTTATATTCAAGGTCTCATACGTAACTAGCGCTCCGAGGGGCAGAGTAGGACACTATAAACTCCGGAAATTTAGCTTAGCGAATGTATCTTGATACACTGCATTTCTGGGCGAGAGTGAATGCGTGTGACATCGTGGCTTGGTGTAATAGCGAAAACAAAAAGTTGCGTGACCCTACTCGCGAAACTAACAATTCAATTAGTTAAAGTATTGGCACACGTTTGGAAGTTCGGTTAACCGACTAATTGGAAACTTTTAGTATACGCCATATATACACTAGCTAAAGTAAGGTTAGGAGAGTCTTAAATTTATTCAGTCTTGATACAGTGTCGTTACAATAAAGATAAACTCAACAAACGCAACAGGAACAATTATTAGGAAGAAAAAATGAAGACCTCGAAAAACTAATTGGCCAGAGTTACTTTCTTTGGGACTCGTATCTTCCACAAACCATGCGTTGCGAATTAATTGCACAAAGCACGAGTTGTTTCGAAAGGAGCCCACGATGTTTAAAATCACTGCAACGCAGGCGCGGCTGTCAATCCTGTGGTGAGGCGACATCCGTAGAGCTCGCCGAGTTTCCAAGTAAGTGTCGCTTTCGCATTTTCAGAGGCAATGCGGTCGGTCGCTCCCGCCACCGATCGTTAAATCGAGATTCTTGTACATGCACTTCAGACCCTTCAGAGAACTCTCTGTTTGGGCCAGGATCGTTCCAGTTCGCTCCGTGCGACTTCATTTAACTTTGCTCGAGTCAGCGGCTTTGCGTCGCTGTGTTCAAGTATCCGGCGCGATCGGACGACTGGTTTTGGGGGAAACTTTAGAAACTTATCTCTATACGCGGGTTTTCATTGCCTTGCAAATGTGATGTCCGCCTCATCGTTCCTTCCAAGAGACAAAGTTTTGTGTCTCGTCCAACAACGGCGGCCATTTTTCGCTTTACGGATACATTCGGTTGCCGCTTCCAGATGGCGCAGATGTATAGCGTGCTTCTACCATCTTTTCGATGCACATATCGAAAAACGCGTCCATTCCGGAGGCAAAGTCGTAAATGGAAATAAATATTTCATGAAAAACCGAAGTCGGTGGATGTTCCGTAGAAGTGGGAAGGATATATACAGTTGCGAGGCGAAAAGCTCGCGCATTTGAGAGATCTGGAGATCGAAGAGGACTCGAGAATCGCAAAGTCAGTGTTTTCTTGCGGTTGCATGAATATTGAATAGCTTGCTTCGTCCGCGTACTATATACGGTAGAGAAAAAACGCGTGTATTTTCAAAGCCCGAAGGTTGCTGAGTGTGGGTCCGCGTATTGGGGAACTTTCAGTCACTAGAGATAATCGTTTCAAACGGATGTTCGTGCATTTTTGTGTATCGTGTCTTCTCGTACGGAAATCCGAAAATACGTTACAAAGAGAGTATACGAAGTGAGGTTAGTGCACAGAAGGTAGGTTTCAGTCGTGTTCACTCTCCGAACGATGTAAAAAAAAACTTTTGTGCTCGTTTTTTCGGCAATGCTTTATGCTTTCATTTTATTTTCCAATGACGTCGAAGTTCGCGTAACGGTTAAATCAATTAAATCGTAACGGTTTCTTTTATTTTTCATCCAGCTATTCTTGTTTCCATCGAAAGTTGTTTTTTTTTGCATAATGAAGTTTGCAGGGAAAAACGTTGTACAGGGATGGACTAGAACGATAAAAATGTGAAAAAAATTTCCTTTTATTTACCAGCTTTTCGTTGGAAAAAACGGTGAAAATTGTGTTCCACATTTTCGCGTCCAAACTCTCGCGTAACTGAAAAACCTTCCCTTATAAATTGTCGTATTTAACGAGGAAGATCGCTTCGCAGCTGCTTACGAAAATTTACGAAAAAAGGGAATCTCCGCGTTCTTTCCACTCGTAAATCGTCTCCTTTCAGATTTATGCACGGAGCAACGTTTATTTATGGAGCTCGCACCGTGCTGAATCCTCGCGCCCTGTTTTTTCGCATCGAATACGCGTTCATTCTTAACTTCTTAATTAAGGTACCCGCGAAACGAAGTAAATGGGAAGGAGCAAATGTGCGCCGGCAGATCGACCTATCCGCAACGCGAACGCGTTTATTTTGCGCGCTTGATCAGAAATAAAGACTTTTTCACATTTTCCCAGTCTAATTTTGAACTTTCGGCAAAAACTCGGGCATATTCGTATTCAGCGGAAAATTTCCGATTAAATAGACCCTTTTAAGAGTTTAAAAACGAAAAAATATGTTTTTCGACTTTTCCGGCCACTTTTCCGAAATCTCAAAAATCACGAGATTTCACAAGGTCGTAGAGTGAGCTTCTTATATGCTATTGAGATTTATTTAGTGTGTTTGGAAAAGGTTTTTGCCTAACTTAAACAATGGCGTTGGATTCATATCGATATCTCTTATAGTTTTTCCGGAAAGTTCAATCGAAAAATGGCAAAATACGAGGCCAAAGGGCCTCGTATTTCTGCCAAAAATCGAAAAATCATCGGATTTCAATAATTAAAAAAGCATTTAAAATCGAAAAATCATCGGATTTCAATAATTAAAAAAGCATTTTAAAGAGAAAATCATAACGAAGAGATTGAGCACAGAGTGGAGTGCCAAATCCTAAATTGAGTGAAAAAACTTGTTTTGCCCTAAAATCCAAAAAAATTTTAGATTTTTAATATTTTTTTAAATGGTCTATTTTGATGTAATTTGATCTCCTGAGCACGAATCTACCATTAATTTCCCCCAAAACCCAAAATTTTCATGAAAAAATCGTAAAAAAACTTCAAAAAACAGGATTTTCACGATGTTTCCATGAAAATTTTGGGTTTCGGGGAAAATTAATGGTAGATTCGTGCTCAGGAGATCAAATTACATCAAAATAGACCATTTAAAAAAATATTAAAATTGCAAACTTTTTTTGGATTTTCGGGCAAAAAAAGTTTTTTCACTCAATCATCGATAACTTTTTTCCCTTTAGGATTTGGTACTCCACTCTGTGTTCAATCTCTTCGTCATGATTTTCTCCTCAAAATGCTTTTTTAATAAATGAAATCCGATGATTTTTCGATTTTTGGCAGAATTTCAAAGTTGGACCGTCGATTTTTGCCAATTTTTCCATACATACCCCTTTGCCTCTTTTTTTGCC
>JAPYZJ010002781.1:0-20280 GCA_030522765.1 Ophioninae sp. B BG-2022a | reverse complement strand
ATTATTCGCTTAACTTTGACCTGGGGGGGGGGGGGGTACATAGAAGATAGGCGGAGGGAGAGAGACTTGCGTGTCCACGAGGCACTTTACGCTAGGATAGCCGCCGATCTACGAAAAAAAATCACCTCCCTCCCCCTTCCTCTGATTATAATCCTAGCTCTCGCCTTCTCTTTTTACTGCGCACTCATAATAAAATCGTTACACAATTATATATAAATATGAATATTATAAAGTATTTTAAAATTATATAAGCTTCTTACGATGTTATTATAAATGTTATAAAATGATAGTAGGCGTAGTAAAAAGAAGTCCATTATTTTCTGAAATCAACCAATTACAAAACTGTCTCAGATGTTTGTTCGAGATAACTCAATAGATAACTAAATGTATGGATTAGAAAAATAATGGATTTATTTTTACTACACCTAATGGAATTTGAAAAATTATTTTTATAATTATAAAATCGGTTAGATTAATTTCAAAGAAAAAAAAGGTGTGATTAAAGGATGCGAGGGAACAGGTGAGTTTGGTCGTTGCATTGCCTCGTTATCTCGGGCCTTCCGAGTTCGTCCGACGAGCTGACCGATCCAGTCTCATCGGTATGGGTTTGCGCACGTTCTGTCCTGCCGTTTGGCGTGGGAGTGACTGCGTGCTTTGGACCGGAAACCCGAGTGACTCGTTACCGGTGCGCTCCGCCGCAATTACGTTGGAACGAAATTTGCTGTTATCTGTATATGTGTGTGGGTGTGAAAGAGGAGAGGGGGATGAATTAAAGTCTTCGGAAATGTTTATTTGAGGTATTCAGCAATCGAACACACTTTTTTGATGGACGGGGAAAAACCTAGTTTTATCCATGTATAATCGTTTATTTCATTTGGAATTTAATGGTTGAAGGTCCTTAATCGTAGATTTCCAAGCATTTTTGAAACAGTCTATTTTTCGAAAAAAAAAAAGGTTTCGAAAAAAAATTTCGAAGAAATGTTTCAATTTCTCTATTTTTTCTCCACTAAAATCGCGAGTGAAATATTTCAATAATTATACAAAACTTTATTGTGATAACCTAGAATTCAAATCTGAACAAAAATATTTCAATAATTATACAAATCTTTATTGTGATAACCTAGAATTTAAATCTGAACAAAAATGTTTCAATACAATAATTATACAAATCTTTATTGTGATAACCTAGAATTTAAATCTGAACAAAAATGTTTCAATAATTATACAAATCTTTATTGTGATAACCTAGAATTCAAATCTGAACAAAAATAATTCGCCAAACAATGGATCTGAGGAAATTTAAAAAAATGAGAAAAGACATTTTATTGCGTTGCAACGATGCGACGAACTTCAAGCTCGTCTTATTTTTTCCTTTCCTTTTCGTCTTCCTTTTTCTATCCTCTGTCAATGTCCGCCGTTCTTGCGATATCTGACCCAAACGTTTCGATAGTTTTTTTCACTTCATCAGAGCTCGGGTTGTCCTCTCGTGTCGCGCTGTTTGCTCCTGTCTTTTTCACGTCCTC
Source organism: Ophioninae sp. B BG-2022a (assembly GCA_030522765.1). NCBI lineage: Eukaryota > Metazoa > Arthropoda > Insecta > Hymenoptera > Ichneumonidae > Ophioninae sp. B BG-2022a. Next base: position 18,757 of record JAPYZJ010002781.1, on the reverse strand, counting down.
GATCAATTTTCCTCTGCTTTAACCTCCGGAACGTAGCGATTGTCCTTAGCTTGAATAAAAATTCTTCTTGTCGTCTTCGATTTCTCAAACGTAATAGCTTCCTTCCATCTCACTGTGCAGAGGTCCAATCAACTTCCCATGTTTGCAGTTGCCGTTTATCCGCGAGAAAAGAATTGCCCAATTTGATGTGTCCGGGAAAATAAATTTCTTCGAAAGAAAGGGGGGGGGGGGGGGTTTGTCTGAAAATTGGATGGGGACAAGAAAAACGATTTCGATTCCAGTCGACAATGAAAAATGCACCAGAGTCGTTTCTTACGCCTTCAGCGTCGTATAAAATGCAACCCAACACTTGTTTTTTATTTGTTTTTGTTTATTTCTTTCTCGAAGTCAATAAGAGACGAACGTTCATAATTCAATGGCACTCGGTTGGCTTTACGAGCAAGTGTAACGCGACCGTGACTTTTTGTCCTGCTGATCCGATAGAATACTTTATTACGCAACCCCCTGCCCCTCCCGCCCTCCCTCCAAATATATCGGCGCAACGTTGATAAGCTCGAGCAATTCATCGAATTAAAAATAATAATAATCTGAAATTTACAGCTTCCCTCTGCTTCCACCCAAATTTGTATGGAATTTTGTCACACAGTTGGAACACTTCGTTTCATTATTCCTGTATCAATTGTTCGCTGCTATTAATATGGTCAGCAAAGCTATTAGCGTCGTTATTAACGATTGCTAATTAATTCCTATTGCGGAGATCGAAATATTTTTAAAACGTTGAAAAAGCTGATACATTATTGATAATCCATTGTTATTAGGTGTCAGAGTTTATATTATTTGTTGCAAATTATTTACTGTGTTGTTTAAATATATATGAAATATATTGAATAAATATATTTCATATATCATATATATAGATATTATATATTCATTTGAATAAATATTTGAAGAACAATCTACATTAATAATAATAATAATTGATACGAATCGTGTCAAAAATGAATAATAATAAACAATGATAAATTTGAAGAATCATGCACATTTACGTAAATAATTAAAAATACTTTCAGGCGGGGACTCGCGTATTTTTAGGAAGCTCGCGTTTACACGTGTCATTCAGTTTCGTGTCCGACTCTGAATTTTCCACTTTACGTTTTTGCGCCTCGATGATGACACACAAAATGCAATATTTTTGCAATGTGGCAAATCGTAAAAAAGAAGGGATCAAAAATAAGACTACTAGTCGAGGGCACGAAGATTCAGAAATCGATGATGGCTCCCGAAAGGGTCGAAATAATTCTATTTCCGGTGTCTGCCTGCTGGCTCTCTGGCTTCCCTTTTTCGTGCATTTCGGTTTCGCTTCTCTCTCTCTTCCGTGGCCGTTTTTCCGTCTCTCTCGCGCTTAAGGCAAACATATATTTTTCCTCGTAAACTCACAATTGATCGCGTGACTCAGAGAGTCCTCGTTGCCGACGCTCTCGTTGCCTGAGCAATATGGTCGGTGAAACGCCGCAGAGGAACACGTCATTCCGTCATTCTGCATTCATCGAGGGGAGACCAACGCCCCTCGATCTTCACGTGCCTCCCTCAATGGCGTTTTCGACTCCCCCTTTCCCCCCTCTCTCTCACTCCCCTACTTATTCGTAGTATTTTCAGTCTTACGATTTTATCATTATTATGATACTTTACATTTCCACCAGGTGTTGAATGATGAAATAGAAAATGAGAATTCCGTTTATGTAGAAAACAAAATTTGTGTCCGTAGTTCGATATAAATAGAGATGTTAACCTAAATCAATGATTAAACAGAGACTTATGTTTAAGCAATCACCTGATATAATGAAATATAACGCCCAAAAAATCGTAAGTACTTACCAGAATTTAATCCCCATTTTAATATGAAATTATCGCCAATAAAGGTAAAGTCTGCTAACCTAAAAAAGGCAAGTATCTTCAGAATAATCGCTGAGCTATCCAAAAAGGCCACGTATGTACCAAATATGTACTAGTATTTTATTTAAAAATTTCATCCAAATATGTTACACAATTTTATTCTAATAAAGTAAATTAATATACACAAATCATTGTTCACTCAAAAAATATAAATGTAATAATTAATAATAAATAAATATAAATAAAAATGTAAATCAAGTTCTGAAAACGAACCCAAACGTAGTGATATATTTGGGTAGTAATGACACAAAACTTTGCTAGTTAAAATGTGGTGCACGCGTGATCTTTTTGGGTTATGAAAAGTTTTTGTAGTGCAGGCATGACTTAAATAGCCCGAAAGATTTTGGTACAGGTTTCATTTATTTGTACATATTATATTTTATTTTCATGAGGCTGTTTAGGGTAACGATTGTTTTCTTTGGTGGTCATTAAATTTCATCCCTTAAACAAAAGCATCGATGGCCATCACTTTTTGTGCTGTTATATTTCGACTTTTTTTTCGATTTAAAAAGACAAAAAAGTTCGTCGTACCAAGAGCTGACCCCACTCTCCTTGATTATTTATTTTTCTCGTTTTTGGGAGTTATTTTTACTGGTCGATCCACCCGTTGAGAAAGATTCAGGATAAACTGTCTCAGCGTAAACGTGAAACTTCGAGGTCGGTTTTGATCCTGCGAGAAACAAAGAACCGAGAGGGGATGGGGCGAGAGAGAGAGAGAGAGAAAGAAAGAAAGAAAGAAAGGCGGAGAGCGAAAGCTAGGGGCGAATGGGAGACTACGATGCGAGAGTAACCAGCTTGACATCAGTAGCTATTCCAAGCCGTATGACGCACGTAGTTCCTCCCAAAGCAGCGTGGCATTAGCAACATGTACAATGTTACACGCTACACATACATAAACGTATATATGTATGAATAATTGTATGTATGTATTTATGCTTCTATATATGTATGTATGTATGTATATGGTGATTGATTTTGCCAGGAGCAACTCTATTGTACAGGTCTCTGCACAGGGCATACGTCGAGGACCCGTATCGTTTGCGTGACGCGTACACTCATTGCGCGATGATCCTCGTACATCCGCGCGTGTACCACCGAACGCGTTTCATCCCTTCCGCGTTCCAGTTTACCCACACGTGAACCGTAAACCACGCACGTGAAAGAAATCGTCTGCGGAAACATTGAATCCGCAATGGATACGAATGTCTCAGGAGCGATTTGATTTGTTCAAATACAGCAATTCTCTAGCGAAGGAAATAAGAATTTATTGACGCTTCAGTGTCAGGTTTGTTAGTCTGTTACGTTACGACTTATATTGGTTTTTCTACGATCAACCATTTTCGTTTTTTTTTGGGGAGAGCTACTTTAGGGATCGTCTCAGTGTGAAATTTTCAAAAAATCGTTTTTTTTTTTGCGGTATCGTATAGTATACACTGTTCTAAATATTGTCTCAAATTTGCAATCGACATTCAAATTATTACGGTCGCTGCAGCGTTTTTTTGTAGAATGGGATATCTGTTCAGGCAATCTTTAAACGCGTTTTTTTTTTCGGAATGCTGTTTTTTCAAAATGGTGTCCACTCTCAAAGGAAGAGTTTTGAAGATATCGAATTCCAATTTTAAGAGAACATTTTTAACGTCATTCTCCGTCTGAATGTGGGTTTCTTATGCATAGAATGGTGAGCAAAACAGATCCTACACAGTTCAGCACGTCTTAAAAAAAATCTGTTGAACAAACCAAGAAAAAGACTAGTTTTTCTCACTAGAAATGTGGGTTTTGCAGTATCCCTTTGCAGTGGTCCTAGAGTTACTATTTGATCGAACCCAGAATCAGGCGAACGCGAATGAAATAATTTTTGGAATTCCACGGTTAAAAAGTCATAATAAATATATACCAAAAACCTGATATCGTCAACAAACAACGTCACTCGAGTGTTTCGCATCAAGTATTTCACAATGTAATCGGGTAACGGCAGTAACTAAGTTAATAACCACCAGGATGAGGGTACTTTAACCGCGAACGTGCCAAAGTGGAATTCTCTGTGTAGCTACAGAGGGGTTGCATTTTTTGCTGTTGTGCCTTGGTGGGACCGCGGAAGAGTAAGGAAAAGAGGCAGGGGGGGCTCGACAACCAAGGACTCAAAGTGTCGCCGCAGCCCTTTTTTCGCCTTTTTCTTTCGCTCCCTCCTTCAATGTTATCACGCCGCACCACGAGTTGCTCCGCAAAGTACCGCAGGGCGAAAACCCTTGCGTAAACTCCTCCACCCCACCCCCCCCCCCTCCTCCTCCTCCTTCCTCACATCCATTTCGCGAAGGCTTGCATCGCAGAGAATCTTGTCATCGCTTAAAAATGGCCACGTGTGTGTAAGTGTGATTTTTGTATGTATGGATAGTATTTAGAGCAGACGAGGGTTGTGGGAACGTGGAAAATACCACCTGTGGCGTTGACTCACGACACAAAAGCTCGGCGCGAGAGAGCTACCAACGCCCTCCAATACAGGCCTCTCCCTGTGAAAGAGCCCAGCAGTGGGTAACAACGTGGACCCTCGAGCGATGAAAGCTCCTTGACACTCGCTACCGTTTATCGCGAATCGTAGACGCTAATTTCGAAACTGCGACTGTTCTTCATTTTCTTGGTCATGGTGAGGTCATAACTTCGCTTTTCGAATCCAAAGAGAATTGTACTTTTTTTTTGGGTCGTTTTTTTTTATTTGTAGAATTGGGTTTGGGTTTTTAGGGTTGAAGGAGAATTCTAAAGAAGAAGGAAATTTGTTGAGAGAGTTTGGAAAAATAAATTGTAGGTATTTGAATGATTAACACTTTCGTTGCAGTTCAGCGATGAAAACTGAAATGTCCTTTCGGCATAAAAATCTGAAATGATTCTGAAATCAAAATTTTGATTCATCATATTTTTTTTTTCCTTTAATCTGTCTTTATTTTTTGCAGGATTAAAAGAAAAATCGAGAATGTCTCGACCTTAATGATTATCTATGTTTATAGAATATTGTTTGTCAAATTTTTATGTAAAATCTAAGTTTAACTTGTTCTATTTATGTATCTGAATTGTATCGATATTTAATATCAATTTGATATGATCATTTTTGCAACAACGTTAATTGGTTAACTTTTCTTCTTCCAACGCGTCCATTCAATCTGCACAAGAAATTGAGCAAAAAAATGGTTCGATTTTCTTCATCGTAAATTTTGGCAGTTCAAGTTTCGCTCCTTGTGTTCAAAGACGATAAGAACAAAAAAGTGTTTGTGGGTCAGATCGATCAGGTTTTTTTTTCAGAATTTTTTTATTGTCGTGGAAGTTCCAGAGCGATATAGTTATTTTGTGTCTATCGATTTATGGAGCGTATGTCTCGAGAGTCTAACTAGTCAGAATCCCCGATGTGAAAATCTGCGGATACTCGCCAAGTTCCGAAAATTAATTGTTCACAATTAAATAATTGATTACGTAAACATTTTAGAGTATAAGAAGGTGGTTGGGCTGAAAGACGCCAATAAAATAAAAAAATGGCCCATTGAGAATTGACTACACATATCCGTTGGGAAATGAGTTTTCAAGCGGAAAAGTTTTCAAATTTCTTGTAACATCTCATCTGGTTTTTTTTACGATACTCAAGAGTAATTCATGCGATGTGTGCGCGTCTCCAGTTCACTCTTGATGGTAAGCGATGCGCAAGTAGGGAACGAAAATGGAAATTAGAAAGAGGAAAAACAGAGGTAAAAATCTATAGAGTGTGAGTGAGGGTTAAGGTGTGCGGGGGTTTGAGGTTGACCTCGAACTCCGGCGCTTATAAAACAGTGAAAAACCGCGCTCACCGGGGAGTACATCCTCGGTGGGATCGTTCGATGGATTACGAAGCGGAGTTTCATTCGAGCCGAGCGAATGCCAATTTAAAAGTATTTTCATCGAAGCCCATCGGTGGCTAGTACGACACGTGCATAAAGGAAAAGGGAGAACGAGGGAGGATCAGGGAAAGCGGATGAGTGGGGAAGGAAGAGAAAGAGAGAAATACAAATATGGAGGACGAGGGCGACAAAAAGGAAGAATCGTTTTTACTGGATTATTTTGTACAACAAAAACAAACAAATTCTTCAGCATTTAAAATCCACTTGAAATTTGATTTATAGGCATGTTGCGAACGTAGAAATTCCAATAACACATACTCCACTTAAAATCGCAGTCAAGTGTGCTCGAAGACAGAAATTGATCAAAAATATGACTATCTAATAATTTGCCAACCCATTGTAACTGGATACAAAAAAGACTCAGTTTTGTTCGAGATAAGTGTGGTGAAATAAATTCGCAGGTGCGGGGTCGAAGGGCAGATAATATGAAATTAGTAAACAATAATAACTGTAATAATCGTATTCATAGTACACTAAAATATAAAAAAAACGCTGGAATTATTTTCTACTTTTCAAAAGACCTTGTGATAAATGATTGGAAATCGAAAAAATAAGAAATAGAAGCTTCTAGTTTTGAGATCTTGAAGTTTAATATTTTTACCATTGGCCAGAATATTTTAACCGACTAATAAACATTTTGAAAAAAAGCGGATTACGAAATTTCCAAGTTCTTGCTCGTATTTCAAAAATGGACTTGGAGTTCGCATCGTTGCGACGCAATGAAATTTCTTTTCTCATTTTTTTATTTCCGTAGTTTCGGGAGTTTTCATTTTTCGGAGAGTTATCGATGTTCAAAGAACGATACTTTTTTACTTTGATAATTAATTACTTAAAAAATAATGGTCATATAAAAAAAAGCAGACTTCAGAAAACTTCAGGGTATCTATTACTCGCTATTGATTTTCATCTAATGTTTCGTATTCTAGAAATATGAATAAAAAACATTTAAAAAGCAGCGAAAGATTTTGCATTTTTCTTATATCCATAAGGGATTGCGTTTAATATTGATTATTAATAATATTATTAGGATATTAGTATAAAATTGGTTGATTCCTCTCAGTACACCCCATTTTGCGTTTTTATCTGTCTTCTCGATTCTCCACTGGTACTCTATCATCCTCAACCAACCCCCACCCTTAAACCCAACCCCTGTTACAGCCGACTTAAGATACACTATACCGCATTTACCGAGGGCACAGAAAGTACCGATATAGATGGCCCTGTATTCTTCAGATTCCATGGTGCACATGGACTTTAGCTTAAAGTATGTATACACCAAGGTCTCAGAAGAATCGCTTTTCCGCTCGCTGATCGATGCGCCAGCCGGAGCACGGATAAGCGGTCACCACACCGAGTAGCGACCTCTCGCAAAGTTGCTTAACTGCGGTGATCGCTGAAGCTGCACCCAATCGCCCATTCATTAGGGTCGGTTACATCGTTATATTAGATGTAGTAAAAATGATTTTTCCAATAATTTGTTCAATCGATGGCTTCAGTTGTATCTCGCCTTGGATAAGTCCGATCGGGTTACACTGGACGTCGTTAGAAAGATGAGATTTTGTACTAAACAAACTTTTGCGACATTTTTGCGATTGGTTGACTCCAGAATAAAATGGATTTGTTTTTACTAGAGTTATTTTAGGTGAAGTATAATACAATATTTATAAATATTATTAAAATATTATATAAAAATTATTTTGTTAAATATTATTATAATACTATTACAATATTATTAATATAAATAGTTAATATATATATACAATAGAGTTTTATTTGCACAACTTGTTATAAAGTTTTTTACAAAATTATAAATAGTTAATATTTAATAAATTAATATAATTATATTAAAAATATTAAATATTATTATACAATTACTAATAATATTTATTAGTTTTGTATTATTTCGCGAAGTTGTGCTTGAATTTCTTTTATCGTCGGTACACGAGAAATGAGTTCGATACACGAAAGAATACTTTAGAGTCTCTTACGACGCATCATTTCTAACCTGTCGTTGAAAACTAAAAAAAAATGGTTATCAATTTTATTTCTCGCGATTTGTGCGCCGTAACAATTTACATGCAAGCTCGTCGTGGGGGCTGTATCGGTGCGGTGTGAAAAAGTGGATGAGTCTTTTCTTTTTTATATATAACGCTGCACACGAGCAGGTCGCACGAGGTGTCGGACACAGAGCACACACGCACTGTAGCCTCGAGAGATGGAGCGCCAATATTGATCTCCTCGTCACTAACCTATCGTGCAAACCCAACCCTCTCTAGATCGTGTCTCTCGTCTGCTTTTCTCTCCCTCTTTCTCTTAGCTGTCTCCAAGCGGACTTTAATTAAGGTCGTGCTTGTTTACCGCTCTCTCCTATCAAATGCGAAATTCTACGTACCTTTTTTTTTTCGATCACTTCGACGCAGTTTCAATCTCTGCTACTAATTGAATTTAAAAATAAACAATGAAATAAAAACAACCATAATATTCCACGGGGTTTCGACAAAAATTGGGCAAAAAGATTTGCCACCGGGAGAATTTTTGCCTTTCGTTTGGTTACTTGTTATTCGTGCCAGAGGCTACCACCGAGCAGGGAAAATCAATAAATACACAGAGCAAAAGAGAGATTTGATTTTTCATTCTCGTCGCTGCGAATTCTCGACGAGCTTTTTTCACGAATAATCCAAAAACGTAAAAAGTAAAAAAAACCTGATATTAAAGCCACTAGAAAAAATGAAATTTTCCCAAACGAGAGGGGAGTTAGGTATCTTCCCTGGTTGATTGATTGATGGTTAATCACATTCTGGCATTGTTTGATAATTACACTCTCGCGTTGCCACGAAACGAATTTTTAAAAATGTCCCCTTTTTCAATGCTTTTTCGAAAAAAAATTTCGGAAAAAACAACAAGCTGAAATTAAAAAAAAAAATTTAAAAAAAACAAAGGTTAATTATTGAGGTATTTTACTCACGATTTCAGCGCAAAAAAAATAAATTGAAAAATATTTTTTTTCATTGCGTCGCAACGTTGCGAACTTCAACCTTCGTCAGTTTTGTGATTTATAAAAAAACGAGTGCCCATTCAAGAGTAAGAGAGAACCCGTATTCAATTTCGCATTGAAAACCATCAGGACAAGGTGGCCGATTACTAATCCATCTTCAGTTGTATTAACTCGCAGTGGCCCTGCCCTAGAAACGGTTCGCCGTTTTACATTGAAATCGGAGAGCAGTTGGAGTGAATCAAAGTACGGCGAGGTAGGAGAGGAGCCGGTTCAGTCTCGGCTGGCCGAGTATGCCCTGACTTGGGTCCGTTAGACGAACATCGATAATGTTCGTACCCCGTCATTCTCTCGCTTCCTAGCCTGTACGGCTCTTCCTCTTTCTTCCCCCTCTCTCATCGGGGAACCCTCCTCCCTTCACCTTCGCTTCTGTATACCAGATATATCGGGAATCGAACACGTTGCCAAGAACAATGCTTATGCAACATATATTTCATCGGGCAGCCAATATTATTCGAAATGTTACACAACAAAAGCGGTGCAGATCTGCCTCTCATTGAATTATAGATTTCGTCCCATTTCATTCGGAAACAAAGACTAGTCGCGTTACTTTTAACTTTATATATAGGTGTACGTATATGTGTATAAACAATCATAATAATAATATATTCAATGGCAAATAATATTAATACATGCAACAATCCATTACTTAATAAATAAGAATTAATCCTGAAAATATTATTATTAATAATAATTTCTTTTTATTATTATTATTTTGTTGTAAAAGCGATGTGAACAAAATAATAATAATAAGAGGAAAATAAATGGAATACTTCGATGACAAAATTTTAATAATTATAGATGGAAAATAAATAAACAATACTTCATTCAGTAATTCATTTTTATTGAATGATATACGATCGGGATCAAAAAATTCATTTAAAGTTTCTTTCCTTAATTTCTATTCGCATGTAGATACAGAAAGGGCAGGAGGGAAGGGAATCCCTTGAAATTACTTTTTCCCGTCGAAGAAATTTTCGAGCTGGTTGTGAGGCTGAGTCTAAAGAGGAGAGGGAAAAAAAGCAGACGAATATCGTCGCGACGTCTCCGCGATATTTTTCCGCGGTGTTTGCGCAGACTTTTCTCGGGCCCTTGAATGGCCAAAAATTCGTTTCATACTCGTTGATGACATTACCTTTCGAAAAACGCGTGGGCGATACACGTGGACATATTTCGTGGGCGTTTTTCATCGAGGTTTCTTACCTTTGATAAAAAATCCAAGGGATATTTTCTCGTAATTGAAAGTACTTTTTTTCGATTCGAAATTTTCGATTTATCAAAAATTATTACATCCGCAGGAAATTTATCAAAAAAATTTATCAAAAAAATTTATCAAAAAAATCGTTGACGAAATGAAATTTCAAAAACTGCGCAAATTGCACGGATTTTTTTGGTCGGCTTTGGTTTGGAGCTTTAGGCGGAGAACAGAAATCGAAAATTATTTATCGGACCGCATAATATACCAGAAATCGGAGGGACACGATCGCCACGGGTTTCCTCATTACCGCCCAACTTTGAGAGAAATTCTCTTCGCCGGGCTAAATCGTCCTTGCATGAACCACGGCGTTCCTGTAATATCGCCTATAATTACATTAATGGCGTCTGGACAATTATCCGTTGACGTGTACACGCTTCCATCCCCCCCCCCCTCCCCCCCTCCTGAGTTCCTCGCCACGCTCCCTCTGTCCCTCTTCTCATTTCACCAACGTGATACAGTAATAATATTTCGAATGAAAACGAAGTACTGTATCAGTTTTGCGATCAACGTGTTGACTACGGGACAAGTTCTCGTGCGCGCGGGTGTTCTATGCAAATACACGTGAGAATTAATGAATTCATTTCATTATTATATTTTTAAAATATATAATATTTTTTTTATATTTCAATAAATATTTTTAAATTATAATAACATTTCTATTTAATAATAATAATGATTATAATTTTTATTTCAATTTTAAAAATTTGTAATTTAATAATAATTATTATAATAATATTATTTAATGATTATGCTAATATTTTTTAAATTTTCATTATTATTCGATAGATCACGTCAAACATGTGATAAAAAATTTACGTAAATAATTTTGTAATATACAATTATCATTTTTTGTCATTTTGTAAAAAACTTTATAACAAGTTGTGCAAATAAAACTGTATTATATATAATTATTTTTTCTCGATAAAATGTAAACGTAAATATGATAATATTTTATAAATAAGTTCACTATAGATGATGATAGATATAAATAATAAAAATAGTAATTATAATGGAAACAGCAGCGATGGCAACAATGACGATAACAAAGACGAAGAGAAGAGGGTAATAAAAAAGACCGGGGGATTTTTGTATCCTTCAGCGAGTATTAAGGATGTATCATGTAATTATAGTGCACGAGTGTCATTGAAGGATTGAAATAACCCGTCCGAAGACGAGCCTGTTAAGAGAAGCGAAGAGAACGGTATTGACAGTTCGCTGTCATTATCAGTTAGACGAAGATGTAATCGCACGATTACTTCCATTCTCCTCATCCCTCTAATGTACAGCTATCAATTTTCTTTTTTGTTCTTTATCGCGTTTGCGTTTTCGCCAATTTATCGTCGAATTGGTTTTGCGTGAAAAGTTGTTGGGACGGTGTGGAAATAGGTGGACCAATCGATCAATCAAATCAATCAAAGTCCGGCGTTCCGTCGGTTTCTCCGTCCTTGTCTGACGGCCTCTTGAAGCCCGTTCAAGGGGGCGGCCCAACATCATTTCGGATTGCGGGAACATTAGCGTTAAATTGCCGGTATCGATGCTGGCGAATTGAATTGGAAGAGCGACAAAGCTGATCGTTCTTGAACCTCCGTTGACAAAGGGGCCTTCTCTCGCTGTTTATTCCTTCTCTGTCGTTCTTCGGATTCCCTCCGTTTCTACCTTCCGTTGATTCGTTGAATTTAATTAGGTGGAAGTTCAGAAAATCATTATTTTTTTATTTCTTTATTTCTTTTTCACTCTAATCGTAATTAAAATACTTGAATAATTATACAAATCTTTATCGTGATAATCTTGAATTTTTATCTGCAAAAAATATTTCGCTAAATAATAGATTTAAGGAAATAAAAAAATGAGAAAAGAAATGTCGAAATTTCGATACGAACTTCAAGTCCATTGAATTATGAGGTTGAAGTTCGCAACGAAAATCATTATTTTTTAATTTCCCTATTTCTCTTTCACTTCTCATTTCAATTTTAATTGTATTAAAAATACCTCAATAATTATACAAATCTTTATCGTCATAACCTAGAATTCGAATATGAAAAAAATATTTCACCAAATAATAGATCAAAGGAAATAAAAAAAATGAGAAAATAAATTTCGTCCATACATCAATCCAGGCTTTTGAAAAAATATCGTTTTTCCTTTTCATTGCTTGATTAAAAATTATATTTAAACCCAAACAAACCCAAACGATGCGAACTTCAAGTCTATATTTTTTTCGACTTTATTTATTTCAACCTCACCCTTCCAACGTATATTTTTCGAGTCCGATTTCGCAAATTGATAATTCGTTCACGGGAAAACCTTAATTGGATAATCCTGGCACGCCATATGACAAATGTAGTAACAAAAGAATAAGGACTCGAAAAAGTAAAAGAGAGCGAGGGAGAGATCACCTTTGTGCATACTCCGGAGAGAGTAGGTCTGCGAGGGGTGGATTGAGCGAGTAGAGAGCGGGGTGTTCGCGGAGAGGTTGGAAATATCGGCCCCAGGGGCGGGTCAGGTTGCAGGCTATGCGCGCGCACCTCCAGATCAATATTTCATTTCAGCCTTGCCAGTAACCAACCTTCCTATGTTCTCTTCCGCTTTCCCTCAAGTCTCCCCTATCTCTTTTCTCTATCGGACCCTCATTCCCCACTGTGTTCCTCTTTCTTGGCGTTTCTTACACGCCTGCAAAATTTTCCCGATCACTATTTCGCGAACGAGCTATTCCCGTATCGGGCGTAATTATTATCAAGGCCAATATTCGTTTCGCTTCGCCGTTTTCTTATCTCGAATCGTCCGACGAAGCGAACGAACGAGAAACGAGAAACGGTCGAAAATAAAAGTAGCATCGAACTTCACTGGACGAGGCTGAGTAGGAAACCCAAACTTCGATTGACCAAAAGCCTCCAAATTCCGAATTTAAATAGTCCGAAACTACAAATTTCTTGAAGGTTAACGAAATTTGTTTGAGTTTGTTTGGGTTCGTTAGATTGATTTTAAAGACTCGATTTTAAACAAACCCAAACAAACCCAAAAAGTTTACGAAATTTGTCGTTTCGGTTTATTCAAATTCGGAAATTTGAGCTTTTTGGTCATTCGAAGTTTGGGTTTCCTACTCGACCCAAACATTTCGGGGCTGAGTAGGAAACCCGAACTTCGATTGACCGAAAGCCTCAAAATTCCGAATTTAAATAGTCCGAAACTACAAATTTCTTGAAGGTTAACGAAATTTCTTTGGGTTTGTTTGGGTTCGTTAGATTGATTTTAAACCGTTCATTTTAAACAAACCCAAACAAACCCAAAAAGTTTACGAAATTTGTCGTTTCGGTATATTCAAATTCGGAAATTTGAGCTTTTTGGTCATTCGAAGTTCTGGTTTTGTACCCGACCTCCTCTAGACTTTCCGAAATTCCTTACGGCCACTTCCATCCGCCATTTTGATTCTGGTCACGTTTTGATCCTGAAGTAACCCTCCCACGTGTCTGCTTTCCTTCTTCCTACGTCGAAGAGCCTTTGGATTACGTTTGCCTTACTCGCATCGGGAAGAAACGATACGAAAGCTTGCCTCCAGGCCGACGACGATTTTTCCTCTTATTGACGCACGCTCCCTCTTCTTGCCCCTCTTGCTCTTCGTCGACGGATATTTCTTCGGTAAATAGGACGTATCAGAGGCAACGAATAAATGGATAAAAAAAACTAGGCTACAACGAACCGATAGGAAATTGATAAGGACTTGGATATGCTCGATCGTTTTCTGCCTTTGGCGGAGACGAAACGAAAAAACAGCTGAAATGTGTTGTATATTATTTTTGGAAATAACAGCGTTTGGAAATAACCCAAACAAATACATTTCAAAAAATGCCGATTTTTTCGACAACAGCAAAGGTCACATTGGACCATTTTTCAAGAATCGTTCGGGTGTAATTGCTTGAAAAAATAGAGTTTGTTTGGGTTTGTTTGGGTTGGATTTCCATTTTTTTTTAAATCGTTCGGGTGTAACTGGTTGAAAAATTGGAGTTTGTTTGGGTTTGTTTGGGTTTGGCTTTCCATTTTTCAAGAATCGTTCGGGTGTAATTGGTTGAAAAATTGGAGTTTCTTGCGATCCTTAACTTCCGTGTCTCATTCATTTCTGAGCGAGCTCCGACTGGTACTTCTCGAGTCCTTCTTTCTTCCGCTATGTCGCTTTTACGTTCCTCGTATCTTTCACGATCGTTCCTCCAGTTTCTTCCACTTTCGTGTGGCCCGAGCTAAGTGCATTAAATTGCGAACCCACTGGAAGAGAGGGAAAGACTCCTGGGAGTGGGCCAATCGTGGATGGATTTAAAGGAATAATTCAGTTTGTGGATTGTCGCACGGAAGTTCCGGGTCATCCGTTGTCGAGTTATGGCGACTCGGGACGACACTCGGATGGGTGACAGCTCGGGGACATACTCTTCTGCACATGCAGAAAAGTAGGAACTGAAAAGTTTGAGATTTGTAATAATCAATGGTGTTTTGATGGGGGCGATCTAAAACGTTGTTTTGACAACCCTCGATGAATATAAAACTATCATTTTTTTTTTCAAATTAAAAAAAAATATATATTGTATTTGTTTTCCTTTAATTTTAATTTTTTCATTTAATTTTCCTCAAATTTATGAATTTAATTTAATGTAATTACTATCAAATCAATTAATTAAATTTAATTAATTAAATTTCATTTAATTTGATTCAACATTATTAATTTTTATACTTCGTTTTTTCTCAAGCTTGAAAATTCGTCTCTCCTTCGTTGCACCCCGATAGAACTCGTTCATAAAAAAAAAAAACGTTCAATTACGAAAACGAAGATGGCGCAGTGAGACTTTTCTCAGTAGATTAATTAAGTGTTTACTTTCTCATCAAGCATTACGTCTACTTTTTTTTCTCGCCTTCGTCTTTTCCTCTAGTTTATTTCGATTTTCTCTCTCCGGTTCTCTCCGGTTCTCAGCTTTCTACGATTGAATTAAACAAACTTCTCCGCTTTGATGAAGGAACCCAGCACTTCCTCCGGACAATAGGCAACTTCGAGAACTAATTCAAACAAACATCATCTCACGATCAACACGTACTTTGAGACAACTCCGCCGTTTAAACCGTAAATTTGTAAGACACTTGCCGAACAGCTTTTATTTTTGTTCTTTTTAAAAAAAAAAAAAGGTTTATTCGATGATTAAGGTCCTGACCCATGTAAGGCCTAGTGCTTGATAAAGGCCACGTTTTAAATATCTAAAACTACAAAGTCTAACCGAAACAAAATCAAACCCAAAAAATCGAACCCCAACAAACCCAAACAGAAAAAAGGTTTTTTATTTATACGTTGATTATTGAATAAATGATTAAATAAACATTTTTGTTTTAATTCAACATTCCTAGCTTTTCTTTTTGGTATTTAAAAATAAAAAAGGTGGGCCTTATATGGGTCAGATACTTACATTTTATATTGCTTGGTTGCATGGCAACGAAATTGTAGGTTAGATTGCGAAATCTTCTCAAGAACGGGAGACTGGGATTGGTTTTCATAAAAAATGAAAAAACATCCGGGCTTTCGCAGTTTCTTTTTTACCCTTCGGTATGCAGGTCCCACGGTGTAATTTCGAGGAAAAGAAAAATAGTCGCTGGCGGGCAAGAAAATGCTTCATCGCTCACACCTGTCGTCAAAGCGTCGCGGTGAAAAATCAGTGCGTCGAGAGAGCTTACGGAGAGAATATGTAACGCGAGAGAATTGTCACGTAAAAAATTGGTTCGATGTACAATAGAGAGTGAGGAGGGTTGGGGGTAAGATTGAATCAGTCGCGACTAAATAACAGATATCACGCACCGTTGTAACGTACCGTACGATCGTTGAATTTCTCGTTTCAATATTCTCTCCCCGGGGATTCTCATTTTTTCAAAACCAAAAAAAGTTTTCTCAGAGATTTTTTTTCATTTTCGATATTATCGCTTATATAATTAAAAATTACTTTTAAATATAAGACGTTACTTATATTACAATGATCATTATATATATAATGATCTAATAATAATTATAATAATTGTTATTAATTAATTATAATAATAAATCTTTCTATATAAATTATGTATAAGAATACTATATATAGAAAGAATTATTATTATAATTAATTGATAACAATAACAATTATTATAATTATTATTAGATCATTATATATATATATATATATATTCATATATTGGTCTTATTTACAAAACCTTGAAAACGAAATCAGCAAAAGCTTTTCTTTGATTCTTCAAAACGTACAATAAAAAGATCGCACCCAAGCAATCAGGAATAGGACAGGAACGTGCTCATTGCGTCGCATAACATAGCAATGTCTTGATTCGATATCTAATTTTAAAACAGAGAATAAACCACGCGTCAGCGTCACGAATTAATCGCGGAAGGAATTTTTTGTGAGCCTCGTAGGTACATAAAAATTCGATGAGCTTATCATTATAGAAATTTTGTTAACTCAACGAGTCTGACTCATTACAAGTGGAATTTTGTTAAAACCGCGGTGCGTTGAAACGCAGCTGAGGACACGATAAACCCTGCAGTATTTTTGTAAAGGCTAATGAAAGTGCGTGCCAATGTCTCGGCTTCGGGTCATTTCCGTTTGGTTCTGTCGCTACGAGATGAACACGCTTATCGTTCGCACCGCGACATCTGACGGTTTTACACGTAAACCCTGTTCTGCCCGGTCTCGATTTTCTCACGTGGAACGCCGAGAATGTTCGGACACGTTTTTTTCTTTTTTTCATTTTTCAGCTGACGATTTTTTGTGGAAAATTAATAAAAGGGTTGGATAAAAATTATTTTTAATAATCGTAATAATCTCAATAATTGAATCATTTTATTAATAATCTTAAATTTTATTAAATAAAAATCATTTGAAAGAACATCGTTGAGCTTATTTTTGAGTGTAGAAAAAACATAATTGTTGTAAAAATTTTATCACTAAAAATCATAAATAAATATAATTTAAAATCATGTTTTTCAATCATAAAACCAGGTGTATATCGCTTGAATGGTAAAGATACCATTCAAGCAATGAAAAGGAAAAACGATTTTCAAAATCCTGGATTGATGTATGAACTTGAAGTTCGCATCGAGGCGACGAAATTTCTTTTCTCATTTTTTTATTTCCTCAAATCTATTATTCGGCGAAATATTTTCAGATTTGAATTCTAGATTGTCACAATAAAGATTAGTATAATTTTCGATATATTTCAATTACGATTACAGTGAACAAGAAATAAATAATGATTTTCGTAGCAACGTTGGGAATTTGAACCTCCCATCGATGTTAGCCCTTAACCCTAGATTACTACTCTACGTCGCAGAGACGCCTGCGTTTTTTATATATTGCTCTCTCTCTCTTTTTATCCCCTTTTCTCTCTTATATAATATTATAAAAATCTTTTTAATATAATATTATTTAAAATTGTGTGTTTTTCTCTTTTTAGTAATATACACAATTATATTAGCAGTTAAAACATATCAATCATACTTATAGGTTTTGACTAAAATCATTAGTCAATACGATGCGTACGTCGCAACATGAGTAGTAACGTAGGTTCAACCATTAGTGTGCATTAGGGGTCAGGCTGACGCCAAAAATTTTTTTCTCACGGGTAAGCGATTTTCAACGCACGCTTTTAACTATTCTAAATGATTTTTTTTATAAATCTACCTTTACAGTCTTAAAGTTTGACCAATTCCCTACAAAAAGTGTCTTAGACTTATTTCCGGAAAGCGCAAGTTACCGAGATATTCGAGGTCAAAAATGGCCTGGGGTCAATTAGACCCCATGTGCACGAAATGATTCGCTGCGAAGGTGTGCAAACTAAGGGTTAACAGCCGAATCGAATGACCGTAGATTTTGTCTCCGATCTCGATATCGAGAGATTGCGGAGAGCGTCTCCGTAAGTGAACTGACCCAACGTTTTCACTCGAATCGATGAAGGCCGTAGTAATAAAATTTAAAGCGGAGGGTTTTCGCGTTTTTTTTTCACTGGGCGAAATCCAGTCCCGGATAACGATGAGGAAAAGACGAGGAGGAGGGGGGGGGGGGGATTGAAGGAGGACGACGTAGGTAGGGAAAGAAAAAGAAAGAATTGGTTAAACCGGCGCAAGAGAGCCGCGTCGTCCCGGGACAACGCTCGATCGTGCTGCCCTCACCGCTTATTGCCCCACCCAACGACGGCGTCTCCCTCTCTCACCGCTAGGGGAACGCGTTCAGTGGCGGCCATGCCGGGCAAAAATGTTCCTTCTCCCCGCGACGCGATCAATATGTACGCGACCCCCCTCCACCCGACCTCCGTGTTCGGTTCCCGAGTTTTACCGAAGTTTACCGAAGCGACGAGCGAAACGAGCCGAAAGCGCGTCACGAAGCTTGCCGAGTCCCCACTCGAGGTCTCGCAGCGTTGCCGGCTCAGTCGCTGTGCGGGAGTGGTCACCGAGGGATGTGTGGTGTCGTAACGCGTGTCTGAGGGATAGTTAAGAATCGCGACAAAAAAAAAAAAAAAAAAAAAAAAAAACCGAAAAAGAAAGAGGGGGGAAGATGTATTTTGGGG
>JAPYZJ010002780.1:0-19133 GCA_030522765.1 Ophioninae sp. B BG-2022a | reverse complement strand
TAGTAGCAGTTGGTAACTTTGAAGGTAAGGTCAACTGTTTGTTCTGGACTTTATTTACAGCCTCTGTCATTTTTTCTTGAGACCATTCTCCGGCATCAGGCTTTCTTTTGTACGTACAAACCATCTACAATTAAATAAATATGAATCAATAACTTCAAACATCTAATCAGTTTAAAAGTGTGATCCGATTCGCCCCATAATCAAGACTTTTGAAATAAATATTTTAGACGTTAGCCTCTAAGATCACACTTAAAAGCGAATCGGTTCTTTAATGTAGACACCTTGCTTAACACTATAAATGAATATAGTTTAGTTTTAACACAAATCCATAATGTGGCACAACGAAACAGTAAGTATGTACCTTAGATGAGCGCCAAAATTGTGACAGACACAACCTACCGAGTCGCTGACGAGCGGCGTCAACACTAATGTACAAAAACGATCGAGCTACTGCCTATGTCGGGAGGTGCGGGGTGAGAGGAGAAACGCAAAACGCCGAGTAAGTACGTTATATATGAATGCGAAATTCGAATTATCAACCGATTTCTTATTTTGATCCGATTCGCCTCGGTCTACCCTACAGTGTTCAAGGGATTTATTGCTGGATTCTTTTGTACAGTGAATATTTTTTCAATGTTCCCATACATTTAATAATAGTTAGAGATCTGGAATTCATGAAAAATCACTACAAGTCATAATGCCGGGGGTAATTGCAGAGTTAATCAATGAACCCAAACGAGATAACTGTTGGTAAGGAGACTTCGTAAACGTCAAATATCAAACGTCCAATCATCGTGAATAATTCAATTCGAGGAAACTCAACAGGAGGTGAAAAGTTGGCTCGATGAGGGTAATAAAGTTTTTCAAGTATAGGGGATAATTTTTCTTCGCTCAACCAGCACGAAGGAAGTGAATAAAATTTTCGCGATGTCCCTTTAAACTATGAAAACAGTATCGATTCGGGGGATGACGGCAACGACCTGTGGGCAAAAGAGTCAAAGCCCTTGCCCCCTCCCCCCTTCGTCTATCCTCTTTCTCTCTCTCTCTCTCTCTCGCCGTGTTTAATTTCCGAAAGAGAAACCTTGTTTGACGTGATTCCCTTGCTGCGCTGCTTCCTATTGATTTACGATTTGCATGAATTAGGGCCGTTTGATATTCGTCGTGTACCAGGGGGTTCCCGGGACATCGTGCAACGAACATCGTCGTTTTTCTACCGTTCCCTCCACAGCCCCCTCGATCGACCAACCCAACAACCCCATGTATTACTTTCGTCGAGTCAACCATCTGCAACTCCGTAGGGGTTGTTTCTGTGATTTTATCAGCGCAATTCTGAACGAAAAAATAGTGAGTGGAGTTGTACGACGGGACATGGTGCAATTGCGAAAGATTAGCGTACAACAATTTGGGGGTAGCTCGTATGGGCAAACATTCGAGGAGCCTCTCGCCGTTTTGTCACGTGAACGATATGATTGATGGAGCACCACCCTGATGTGAGCAACCCCCTTTGTTGCCAGGGCAAATAACAGACGAGAGTCAGAGGCTGAATGAAAAATAGAGACGAAGAGAGCGAGAGAAAGAGAGTGTGACGGCGAGGAGGGAGGAGGAGAGGTGGGGGGGGGGGGTGAAGGCGAGAGAATTGGAGAGAAACGGGGAATGGGGAAGAAGGGTTGAAAAGCGAGAGATCCTCGAGTGTCGAAAACGAGGATGAAGGTGAAAGCGAGAAAAAGAGATGCGTGGAGAGAGACACCGAACTAACGGGGGCAGGGGACAGGGGTGGAAACTGGACAATACTCCGAACAAATAGAGCATGGACAACTACCCTCTCGTATACAGTGAACACGAGTTGAGCTCGGGTATTTGGCTTGGTTTTACATACATTATCCAGATTCGTATGGACTCGGATAACACGAGAGGCAGAGAAGTACTATTGGCTATAAAAGCTCGCTGTATACTAACTCCTCGTGTGTTTGCTCTACCACCAAGTTTTTACGTTGCGCACAGCCTTGCAACGGCACGTGTGCGCAACAACGGAAATAATCCACGCGTGGGCCACTTTTCGTCCCTCCTACAATGTGTACAATTATGTTCCTTTCGATGAGGCAACCTCCACCCGCAATACGGTATCTACCTCAATATCGTTACCTATATACCCACACTCACTAATTCTCCTTGCAACGGTTATTAGATTCGAAAGTTTTCCGCTTACAAAACAGAGCGATGGTTAGGGACTGTAAATGGTTGTCAATAAGGCATGGCCAATCTCCGAGAACTACACCGTTCGTCACTGCGTGAAATTCTATTCGGAAACTGACGGGTGAGGCTTCTTTTGGTGATCTTCGAACGTGTGAATTGTCTTCCTGATGGTAGGAGGAAAACAAGGAAAAAATGTTTCAGACGGTCAATCAATCTCCAGAAATGCCTATTTCGATGTTTCCCAAATATCAATCTGACGAAGGAATAACAAAATTGACTAAAAGGACTTTCTGAAAATATACAATTACTGTCAAGTACTAAAACAAAAAGGTACGAAAAAATTTCAAGTCAATCTTCTAGTAATTAGCTGTGATTATCAGATAGTAATTGTGGATATATTGTGGATAAATTTATGCTAAATGAATACTTGATTTTGAATTTCAATCGTAAGAGAGCGATGATAATAATGATGAGACATTTTATTATGCCTTAGTTAAAAACTTTCGGGCAATTTATGAATTACAAAGTAAAATAGAAAAATTTTACAAAATAATAACTAAAACAATCTAACAAAAAAATACAAAAAACACAAAATAAAACAAAAACGCAAAATCAACCAAAAAACGCAATATCAATTAAAAACTGGCTTTAACGACGAGAGTGATTGAGTGAGTGAGAGAGAGAGAGAGAAAGGAGAGGGAGAGATATGATAGCTCGACAGTTCATACGTTGCCATAGTAAAGTCTCAGGCAAAAAATGTTGCATTAAAACATTTAATAATATATTTGAAATCATAAAATAAAAATAATATGAAAATACAACAGAGTACACATCGAAATAATATACAATCGTTAACATAACGAATACTATGTAACTAAAGAAGAGAAATTAACTCAGTAATGAGGAAGCAGAAAAACGAAATTAAAAGCGGGAATAGATATAATGAAGAAAAAAATCATTACGATAATAATATAAAATTATTTTTTACTATTAACTGAATAAAAAATGAGGGCAGGATAGGAGAGGGGGAGGAATTTTTTACTTTCGATTAAATACTTCCTTCGTATCACACATCCGCTCCACATTCGAATAATGCAACGTCGTATTCAAAACAAGAGGGCAAATAAATCGAACTGTAATGCCTTGTAATTATTCACTATTCTGACATTCTAAACGCACTTTCACCATGTATTATTTGTCTTCCTCATTTGAACTCAGTACATCATGGTGCCTCCACTAAAAATGACTGCGACATGAAGCTGCATAGAAAAAGTTTTGAAAAATAACAGTGTTTATCACTCCACGATCAAAAAGTTCGAGGTGAAAGAGAATCGTGAGATCGATTAGGTGCAAAAGCTATGCGTTTTTCTACTCACGGCGGAGAGCTACGAGCGAAAAAAAAGACGAAAAAAACATCCACAGCAAACTCCCTTTTGTAGTCCGGTGCAAATGAAAACAGAGAAAGAAAAAAAATCCGATGGCAAACTCACTATTATAGACGATATGGTATCCCTATGGGAGAGAAACGTCACGGTTTTGACACACTGCAAATACACAAAGGTCGACCGGAATATACTGCAGAATTTTATCATCGGATACGTCATCTCACAATGCACCGGTGCCAATGCATCACTCTTCCTCGATCACCGTATAGGTATATCCACTTTGATGAATGTAGTTCCACGAAAACCAGCATCGAGCGATCTCCACCCGAGGTTCCTCATCCCCCCCCAAAAAAAAACGACCACAGAAAAATACATTATTTTTTTCCCCTTCGCAAACGTGAAAATAGTAAAAATGGCCACAAGCAGACTCGTACATTCGACTGATCGTTAGATATTTTCAGCTCGTTTGATCGGTTCTAAATCCATCTGCGAACAGCAAAACTCCATTACTAATAAAAAAAGAAACAACCCTGAACAAAAAAGATGTCAACGATACTAGGCGTTCATCATCATTCGTTTTTTTATGTCACCCTTGCGACCGCTCGTTAAACGGGTTTATTAAGAATTTCGATAACTATCAATAATTTTCATTTTTGGCAGAGGTGCCAGGCCACCTTCAACAAGAGCGAACCCAGTTGTCCAAAGTGCGATTTTTTGTATTGGCATACAATTTTCGCTTCTCGTACACTAATGTACGCATAGCTATAGAAAATAATGTACGTGTATGTAGCAAGAGGAAAAAGGGGGTCGTGGTTCATGCATGATACGAGGGAGGCCGATTTTTCGTAGCTATAAAAAAACAGGTCGTAATATAACCTCGGGTGCAGTTGATGCGAGGCACAGTTGTGCACACAACGTGATCTCGAATGGGTGGTAAACCGATTACTCGGTACGACGTTACGATCTACCTAGCCCTTCGCGATTCGAGCTTGACCTGGTTCTCTGCTAGTGCCCTTTTCTCTGCTAGTGAGGACACTTTCTTCCTTTGTTTTTGTATTGTTCAAGCTTGATAAGTGGACTCTCTGAGATGAACCGGATTGGCGAAATGGCGTTTGGAACTTGAAGGAAAACAAATCAATAGTTTGTAAGGTGGAGGAATAGCTATTTCACGGAGTATAGGATTGTGGACTGACGATCGGGATTCGAGTTTTTTTTTCGAAAAAATATACCTTTATTTTAGAGGATGTGTTTAATGGGAATGTTCTTTGAACATTTACTTGTACGTATTAAATTCACTGAAGAATATCAATTCTTATTTATGCCTAATGACACGACGAAAACATATAAATCGTCGATTTGCAAGCCTGGATCATGTCGTGTGTGTTTACCGTTATAAATAAATAATTTAATAATACATTAACACTTAGAAATGTTAAGTTTGTTAAGATTTATATTTTTACATATTAGCATGAGTTTGATCGAGTGTTTCTTCAGTGACTACATTTATTTTGACTGTTCAACAAAACATTCTCCATATGTATGTTTTTGAATATTAAATTATTAAATGAAAACTCCTTAAATAATTAACGTATTATTATTGTACCAAGGACTCATTCTACCAAGGTTTCTCAAATTTTCAACGATTTCGAAAATTGATTAATATCCATCCAATACCTTAAACAGTCCCAAATTGATGAACGGGGAGATCGAAATCAAATATGGCAGTATCAAATCGGTACGTTCAATTTTCAACAACCAAATTATCAGGTTTCGATCGGTTTAGATTCAAAATTTGCAAGTAATCAGGAAGGCTTAGAGAGATGCCGTGATAATTTTATGCTTCACTGTCGAAAGAGTATAGGGTTGAAAAAAAAGAAAATGAAAATGAAGATCGCTATCGATTGGAATCGATGGTATCGATATCGGTGACAGGGAGCGTATGGCAATTCCGAAGCCCTCGCGATATTACACACGTTGCCAACGCCGGCGTTGTACCTAATCTAATTTCGTACCGCGGGAGTGGCGCAGTCGCTCCCGAGTACGTGGCTGTGCATCCGAACAGCCCGGTGTGTTATGAGGACGCACAACCCTATCGTATATAAATATATACGTGTCCTCTTATACTCGAACTCGCAGGATTGAGTACCCTACTCCATGCCTCGTGACTCCACGCCACGTCGATTGATCGTTCCCTGAAAAAAGAGAAGAATTGAATTTCCTAAAGCTCCTTGAAAGCTCCTCTGTGTTTGGGCTCGGTGCAACAATGTATATGATATTATAAATCAGCGTAGCAGTTTTGTATGATAGTAAAAAAAGGAAAGCCTGATAGTCAAAAAGGACGAGAGGGGGAGGGGCGGGTGGGGCAGGGAATTATTTTCTTTCGTATCAAATTTCTCTTTCCAAAATATGAGCTTTCCACAGAATGACTACAAAAAGCAGGTGGATTGTTGATCCGTTTGCTCAAGCCTCTATGCAAAATTACGGATGGATCAATTAACGAGATAATGGAGGAGAATTGGAATCGATAAGTATAAAAGCGATAAGTCATTATGACTTTAATATAGAATATATTGAATAGTTATAATTATGCTACATTATTAATACTGAAATAACTATTAGTTTATTAAGTCTAGTAAAAAGTGATCCATTATTTTCGGGAGTGAAACAATAACAAAACTGTCGCAAAAGTTATTTTAGTAAGAAATCTCATATTTCTAACGCCTTCTATTGAAAACATCACGGATTTCTTTTGACTATACCTAATGATAACCAAAGTAAATACTTAGGATTGCAGCAGTTTGCCTCACGTACGTATGTCGTTTTACTGTCAGATTCAATGGGGAAAAGCGTAATAAAAAAATTAGTATACATAAAAAAACAGTAAAAATGTGTATAAGTTTTGATATAACTAAGAGTATTTAGGGAAAAAACATCGATTTAGAAGAACGTAACTATGAGTCCCTCTTGCAGTAAATAATTTAAAGCAAATTGCATATACACCACTCTGGAAGAAATCGTGATGATGAAAAATGCCTTAGAATATAAGTCTTGAAAAAAGTGCCTTAGGGTGTCTCTTGGAGAAAACGTACTTTTGGATTCTTCTGGAAGAAGAGTGCCTATAGACTCCTCTTCTGGAAGACATCCTCTTGCACGAAAGAGGCTTCGGGTTCCATTTGGATACATCGTTGAGAAATAATGTGTTAACGGCTTTCGCAGGCGTAATAATTTTGGAGAAAATTATCTCTAGGACTGATATCCATTGAATGCCATTGAAAAGTGAAATGTTTCATAGTAGTCGATAAACTGAAACGGATTGCCAGCCTTGTTACGAAAGAGATCGACATGAGGTGGGCATTACCGATGTTCCGTGTACACTGATCCCGTAATAACCAGCTCGTATATGGAGGAGGTGCATCAATCGGGCATATCGGATCACCATCATCCGCCTGTTAAATCTGGTGCCTGCGTCCTCGTTAGGAACGCTCGTTACGCGTCTCGTGCGAGTGTGTAGGCTTTCCTGCCTGGCCTAACCCAAACCCTTCCGTTTTCCTCCCTCTTCGCACCCTTAGCAGCATCGACCAGTTGGAGTCGCGCAATTGCGCGTTGTACCTTCATGCAGCCCTCTCCCTTCGTTGCAATTTATTAATGTGGGGGTGTGTAATATGGCACGCGTGATTCCCCGTTCCAAAATGTGCGCTGAAGAACAAAAATCATTCTTACGTATCCTGATTATAGCGAGGACACACCTACCCTTAATTATTTGCGGACTGGCTTAATGAGAGACCACGAGCCCTAGTAAGGGCCAATGGAAACGAGGCTCGCGATACGGCACGCTCCAGCTGAGTCTATCCAGTTTGCTCACTGTATGGAAAAAGGCGGAAGCACGAAAAATACACGAGAAAAAGGGATGCTTCTGCCATATCGTAAAAAAGGGATTCTCGACTTTGCAACCCTCGCTTTCTGGATGCTTCTATCGGTAACGTTTTGTAGATTTTTCTTGTTCTTTTTTTTTGTGGTCAGCACTAATATTCCGCTGACCATCGTGCTTTTGCAATGAGCAAAGATTTCGTGGTATTTACGGTCTGAGGAGGCAAAGTGTGCATGCGTCAAAGTGAAAACAATTTTGGTGGCCGGACGATCGTAATGTTTCTGAGGTCACAGCGTTCGAACAATAACAATGTTATGTAATGTAATTCACGTTTGATTAATCGAAACTTATCCGACACGATGCTCATACTCGACTGGTTTGCACCTTTGTTGCGAACAAGCTGCGAGCTGCGTCTTTTCCTGCTCTTCGATTCACTCGCATGATATACAGCGTAGTCCTATCCTGGAAGGGCTCACCTTGATTCCAAGTTACGTCCTTGAGTCACCCAGCCATGAGGCTTTCCACGATGAGGCTTTATCGTTCGCGAAAAGGCTTTTTGCAAAACTGTCCTATTGGAAATGGCTGATTCAATGAATCGCCATGAATTGTATGATCGAAATCTTGTTGATCGCCGATTATTGGCTTTTTATCAAATGGAAGGGAATAAAAGTGGCAGAAACGTCAGGAATGGTGATAGTGGTCGTATACATCGCGTCGTTTTTGCACATTGGCAGGAAACATGCCAGGTATATATCGTAACATCAACTATCAGACCGCCCGCCTCGCCTCCATTAAAATAACGATTATGCAGCGGGCGCATTATCGTATCGAGCAAACAGCTCCCCGGGCTTTCCACATGGAGCTCTACCTACGTACGTATACACGGGATGGCCGTATAGAACGGCCCATGTACAGCTTTATATACCCATGCAAAATTTAATATAACCGCCATAACTAACGCGGCTGCAGCACCGGCAATGATGCGTTTCCCATCGTCGGTTAAAAGTTAAAGCCCATCGAACGAAAACGTCTATTTCCTATAGGATCGTTGCATCGACGTCATTCCAGTTTATCGTGGGTATCAAAGGTGGCTTGGATTTTCCACCATGCGACCATCATTGGAAAAACAAATACCTGTCGTACCTTCCTGGTCGAAGGAAAACCAGCCAGTCACAGAGGAAAATCAGTAACAGATGTGATCATTTTTTAATGTTTTTATTTTTATTTATTTAATAGCGAGATTGAAACTTGGAACGGTGGAGGCCAAGATTACATTTCCATTTTTTCTATTTTTTATCATTTGTTTTTATTGATTATAATTTCTCGCTTGTTGCTGTCGAACATACATTGATTGTGTTTCATATTTTCGGCGAGTAGTGATTACTGAGATTGACATTGGCGTGGAATTATTTGCAGGTGAAAAGATTGAAGTTTTCATTATTAGAATATAATGAGAATTTTGTTAATTGTTTAAATTAATGTTAGCCCTTTCCCTACAAAAATCCATCGACATTTTTTCATATGATTTTTTTGTCAATCTGCAATTGCTGCTAGCAACAAAACAGACAGAAAAAAAACAATGAAAGAAATAATATACAATGCATACGTTTCATTTCACCGGAACGATGGAACGCTACTCTGCTGTATAAATGTATATTTCGAGGATGATACACAGTGTATTCAACGTTCGAACAATAATTCTACATTCGAACAGAAGAAACGTGATTTTTTTGATGCAATGAGAAATCGAGAACTCATGTCTCTCGGTTTATTATCCAAAGCTTGATTCTCATGGATAAAGCTCAATTTTCAGCTGAGACAAAATATACGCTGCCGGAAAAATAAATAAATCCTGGTGGAGTCCCGTTGCTCGGCTTATCGCGTTACACAAGCCAAACGAATCGCAATCTCGTGTAATTCATTCGAATATTGCAGTCGAAAGAAAAATAAATAAAAGGAAGAGTAAGCGACGAGGAAATCGATTTATTTTCAGGTGAATATACATATAACGTTATTCCTCTTGTGTCACATCGGATCCCATGTGCGCAGTTATAGTCCTTCCTGTATATACCTTTTTCTCGTTCTCTATCGCTTCAATATTTTCGTTATCTCTCACGACGGGGTTACCAACGGACACGCGGTTATCGAATATTTCCATCGATAAATTCGCGTGGGTGTCCTCTCACTCCCTCCTTCCCTTCCTGACTCCCTATATTTTTCTTTTCCAACGAACACTATGTCGAACAAGATGACAGAGATGAAGAAAAAAAAACGAATTGCGGAAGAATAAGACGAGAAAGATGAGGGTAGGGGTGAAAAAGTGAAATCTTCCGAGAGAGGACCAACCCGAGTTGGGATAGCAGCCGGTGTGCACTTCCGGTCGGTGCACTTGTTTCTCTCGCTACATGACGCTCACCCACGTACACACATGCTCCGACTCGCCGACTCTGAATGTTGCACGTATGGTACACCTGTCCTTATGGTTTATGCGTCTGGCCGTAACAGAAATGAAGCTCAGCCATGATGGGAGTTCCGCCCTCTGCGGTGTGAAATAAGAGATAGGGTGAGGGTGAGAATACGTACACTTGTACGTGGAAAGGATATTTTGAATCCTATATAAAAATAGCTATTAAGCATAGTGAAATTTGTACATCACAAAAATGATTTGTTCTTTCGTTTTTATTTTATTACTTTGTTTCCTTTATAGAACAAAATAAATTTTTTCATTTGGATGTAAATGGGCATTCAAGTGACCCCCATTAAATCAGAATTATTTTTTATTGTCGTTTTATTTTATTGCTTTGTTTTGTTTATTTTGCAAAACAAAATGTCTACTTTGGGTTTTGAGGGCTTTTAAGAGACTTTTACGTAAATCAGAATGATTTTTTGTTATCGTTTTATTTTATTGCTTTGTTTTGTTTATTTTTCAAAACAAAATTTCGACTTTGGGTTTTGAGGGCTTTTAAATGACGTTCATTAAAATCAGAATAATTTGCTGTTGTATTATTTTATTACTTGGTTCGTTTATTTTACAAAAGAAAATTATAACTTTGGATATGGATGTGATTTTAAGTGACATTCATACAAATCAGAATGATTTTTTATTGCTGCTTTAGTTTATTAATTTGCTTTAAATATTTTGCAAAAAAGTGGTTGACGTTGATTTGGGTGGGCGTTGAAGTGACGTTTGTACAAGAAGGTTTACCTTGGCTTGAGGGTGATTTTAAAGAAAGTGGGTATCGACGGAAATACTTAAGGAAGGAAGCGATTGGCTTCTATGAAGACAGTCCTCGAAACCGTGTCTTTGAAGTCAGTGGATCACTATCCAATATTTGTCTTGGCCCTTGGCATTGCGGGTTATTCTCGCACTTTCTATTTTATTGACCCCTATTCTCCGAGTATCACTTACCGTCTATCACTTATAGTACGTGGAATATCCGGATGTATGAGAGACCGGGGTAAAATCGATCTCGAACGTAAAAAAAATGAAACGCCCTCCGAAATTGGACGCTGGGCTCGATCGTTCGAGCTTTGCGATCCTATGCTACGTCAACCGTGGACTCGCTGCGCGGATTTCGCTTCAACCGAAATCAATCAATCTGATGTGACGAGCAAGGTTTCACGGAAATTACAAAGAAGAAAAAGATCGTCTCATAAAATATATGTGCGTTATTATTATAGTTGACAATATTAGATTTTGAAATAATTGCCATCGATCATTGATCGCGCACGTCCTTCGATAAACGTGGGATCGTATATTTAATATTAATTTTGCACCGGTTCAAATACGGGAATAATTCTGGAGGATAAGGGAAACTTGGGTCGCGACGCCAGTAAGGAACACTAGAGTTCTCGTTACACTTTACGAAAATGTTTATTAAGCAACCGGTATTGGTAAGCCCTTTAAATTTAATATTTGATAATACGCTAAATTGGGGGAAATTCGAAAAATAATTATTTACTAATGAAATGATAAATAATCCAAACAAAATACGGTAAAAGTAATGTTTGTCGTACTCCTAAAAATTCAGGCAAAAAGAAAATTCCGAATTTACCTAAATTTTCGATACGAATTAACTTCGTAGTAAAATAGTATTCACGGTATTGATACTATTGAATAATAATGGATTCATTATTATATATGTAAATATGTTTATACTTATCATTTATTCATGAGAATTCTATTATACTCAATTATTATTATCATGCAATATTGCGAATATCATTATTAATAATACAGCAATAATATTCGAATTCGAATTTATGTAGTAAGAGCAGAATTTTTAGAGACTTGTTTATATTGTGGACATTTCAGTGACCAGCATGAAAGACCGGTAAAACAAAATGTAAGAGTCCTTGAATCAGCCCGATGTGCTGATAGGTAACATCGAAGTCAAAAGAGATTTAATACGGAGATTCTAGCTCGAATCAATTTTTATTCGGTTGCCAGAGCCAGGAGTGTGTTTCATGGTGTCTGCCCCTATCGTTACTCTTTCTGATATTCCTCAACCCTCGAATGCATATGTATAACCGAGGAGTCGGAAAGGGGGAGAGCAGAAGCTGATAGTTTTTCTGGAGCGCTGGATATTTCCGGTCTATTGGAGTTTACCAATACCCATACGCTCCATGTGAAAAAAATGTCAAAAATGGTCATCAGGAGAGTAATAGTTTGCTTTATACTGAAAAACCAAGAGCAACATTTGGAAGCTCGTTTGCGTATACATCGCGAGAAATTTAAGGAATTGGGCTACTCTGACTACCCGAGAAAGAGCATTATTTATGAAAATAAATTTTCAGTAAATGAGTCAGATGTTTGAAAATTATCTTCAACATTTTTTATATGTACATTGGTCAAATTCAATTTTGAATATTAATAAATAAAGCATTTGTTAATAATCTCACGAAGGACCTTTGAATGCGAAGAAATACGAGTTCCGTCTTAAAATAAATAACATTGTCTAACACTTGACTATCTATTTTTATAATTGATATTCAATAATTGAAAAAATTGTTTTTTTTCATTGTTCGAGAAAAAAATAATGCTATCATTCTTTTTCAGTACTGAAAATAAATGCATAAGCACACAACCCTCCTGCGAGACTAATGCACTCAATAAGCCCTAATAAATTTACCCTCGATTTGCCTTTATTTTGAGTTCCCTAAAACCACGAACGATTTTTTCAAACCGACCCGACCCAACAATCGTCAACGTGCAGGAAAGCACAAAAGCAGAGAACATTCAAATCGAATAAACGACCAAGAGAAAGGAAGTAAGACAGGATTCCAAGCTGCAGTGATCCCTGAATGTGGAAGTGTAGCCGGAGTGCGAAAGAGACTCGAGGGGGTGAGAAACTTGTAGATAAGGTACAGTTTATATTACGTGGCATGACGTTCAAATGAATTGCTCGTCTTTCGTATCTCCCTCAAATATAATTCCCCCCCTCCCCACTCCTGTGTCTCTTGATTTTCTTCCTGTTGTACACATCCAACTGCGTTGTATCGCTATTCGTCCTGTACCCGTTCCATCGATCCGCCACAGGCACCAACGAGCATTGTTCAAAGTGTGGCGTGAACCTTGTTCTCTATTTGCCGGGACATTTGTGAGCTTCAACATCTGTATTTTATACGGTTGCTTCAATATATCCATGTCTTTGGGGTGGGGCAAAGTGGAGGGTGGAGGTACTCCGGTTCCTCTCACTGATACTCTCATTGTCTTTCCATCTGTCGTATATACCTTCGAGCATTTCTCCCGAAGAATGACACTTTTATGTACGATCTGTACTGAGCTATGAGCACTAACGTATACCTTGGGACCCTGCGTAATGGACTTTTTCCCCACTTCGTTCCTCTTTCGTTATGAATGGTAGAGATAATCCTCGTACCATCCTATTCGTCGTACCTCAACTAGTTCTCCAGCTAGTTGAGGATCGAGCATGAATACATCGAGTCTTAATGACAAATTATACCTCGGTGTTTTACGCTTCACCTTGTATCCTGAATATCTCACTTTTTTGTGACGTCCTTCGAGTAAAATCGCCCGCGTTCTCTTCTCTCCATTGAACTGATGGAGAATCGTTGATGTGGCGAGAGGAACGAAGATTCGTAAGAAGCGTAGAAGATTTTTTTGTTCTTTAATGTTACTTTTTTTTAATTAAAAAAATCGCAATTTAGTTGGGGTTTTAACTTTTGGAATTGCGAATTGAAAGTGACATCTCGGCGTTTCATTTTTATTTCTTTTGTTTCCTAATTGATGTAGTTCCACGTGGTTTCCTAGCGACGTCAACTGAACGGAAAAATCTGGTCCCCAACGTCGAACATTAAAGTGAACCACAATTTAATTCCACGGCTCCGTCTGTTTCTTTGCTCCCATGATTCGATTTCTCGAATGAAACTACATTGGCAGCTACTACGTGGGGTGTTCAAAACCCTAAGGAATGAAGCAGAGGGAGGGAGCAGGTAGAGAGAAAGCGAGAGAAAGAGAGGAAGGGAGAGAGTGTGAGGGAAGGTGGAAAGTTAGGATCGAAGGGACATAATAAAAAGGAATACGATTGGGAGCATGAGGACGGTCACTGGTTACACTGGACGATATTTACCCTCAAGCAACATCAAGTAAGTACATACGTAGACCGGAGGACCATTCATGCTCATGACACATACAATATTTCATACCTACATGGTATATCTCGTATGATGTGGATTGAAGGGTCTACGGTCCACTATATACATTAGCAGATGTGGTATTTCATAACAATTTAACAGAAGCTTCAACCACGTGACATAGGTGTTATTTAAGTTTGGCTTTGATCAATTTTATTGCTACATTTTACTTTAATATTGTTGGATTTCCGGACCGTCACGGCAGCCGAATTAGAGGTTTTGATCTGTTGTAACGATTTGAAAATCAAGATTACTGAAGAATGTTATTATGTTAAAATATTTGAAGGAAAAAGATCGCATTAAAACACCTTAATGATTAAAACAGATATGAACAATGTCTTGAATGATCATTAGACGTGATCTTAATTCTTGATTTTTGTTACATTGGGAAAGAAAGAAAATCACGTTTTTTTTTCGTAAAACAAATAACATTCGGTAAAACTTGATCGAATTATTTTTGTTCTAGTGTTTCAATCGTTTATATAAACTGAATATTTTCTCAGTTTCCTGCGGTGAAATACTTGGTTATACTGTAGTTAACAAATATTGTCATTGTTAACTATAGATACGAAATGTCAGGAAGAAAAACGTTGTTGAAACGGTTATTGCACTGAATATGGATAAATTTCACGTTTGTCGTATCTTTTAAAGTGCGACAAGCAGTTACATCGTTTTAGTCGTATTATATCTAATCGCCACATACACATACATTTAGAACACGACGCTTTATTTAACAGTTCTTCTTCTTCATTTTGAGTTTCTTCAAGTACAGGAACGATTTTGTGAAACTTTAACATCTGTTCAATTCCTTATCAATCTTCCCTATGCTGTTCCACAGATTCGCTTTCCCGGTGTATATTCAGTAAAGCACTCAACGACCTATATAATCAATGAAGTGCATCATAAGTAGTGGAATTGTATCATTAAAAATAATCGAATCACCTGAAACGATTATGAGGCGAGCAAACCGTGAGAAATCGATGAAATATCTGTTAACCTCAAATTGAAACGAAACGAACATTTAAATATGCAATACCTATTGCATATTCGTAGACACACGAGTATAGTCATTGCATAGATTAAGGTCGTTTCGAAAATCGTGGAGATTCGAAGCTGACAACGTGATCGACATCAAAGTCGCAACGTGACCCGGGGTCAGCATCGCTAATTGGAAAGTTTACGTTAATTAATTTAATGAACAAGCAATTAACCTGTGCGGGAAGCCATACAATTGGAATTGCCTGGTATCCAACGGAGCATTGACTTTGCCACGCTCCCCGCTCCCCCCACAGGTTATGGTTACACGGATATCCGGATCGTGGTCTCTCGATTCCGTACAGGCGTGTAGATATGTTTATTTTGTAACGTTTATAATAGATCTAAAGCGTAAACAGGGTGAATGCTCCTGGGCTACTTGGAACAATTTGCAGTGGAGCCGCAATATCTGTATACGTGTACGGTCCATGTACTTATATTATGTACATGCTACAGAGGGCCCTTTGCTCTGATCCTATACGATGATGCTACATAATCCGTCTCTCACGTAGCTAAGCTAGTAGACGGTGTATGTTCTATAATCCTCTTCGCTGCCACTGGGTTCTATCTCATCCACTGCACCATCTTCAACTCACTCCCACTTTCCTACCTTCCGTACACTCGATGCAACTATTCCTAGGTGGAGCCTCTCTCGCTCTTTCTCTCTCTCTCTATCTCTCTCTGACTTTCACTCGCGAAGACATTCACCCACGCGTACAACAGTACCACGTGTCTCGATGTTGCTCTCTTGGTGACAGTTACGAACGGCTCGTTATCCGTAAGGATTGCACTTGTGAGACGAACCCACGAAAATTGTGGGGCCACCTGGCACCATCACGATTCCTCCACTATACGAGGGTAGTGGGTATATACAACGCGAGATGGGAATTACTCGCCACGGCACCTCTGCTAGCATTGATGCCTTCTTAGATTTAGAAGACAAATGTGGCGTCAGTCGTCGTATTCTATTTGGGGAGCGGGGAGGGGGCGCTCGAACTTTGGGAAACAATTTGCTTTTGGTTCTAGTTTTTCATCTGATAATGAGATTGCAGTGAAGAGGTTAGGATCGTATACATTGTTGAAAGGTTAGTCGAGTTTTGGCTCGTCATATAGTCCAACTCCTTACTCCATGGGTTTTCCAAGTTTGAATTTTTTTCGTTGGTAAAATATTGACCGATTCCAACTGTAGGAAAATCGTGATGAAAGTGTTTCTTGAAGTAATAAAAAAGTATGAGGTTTTTAACGCTACAAAATCGCTAACTTCTAACGTCAAATTATTTAATTTTCTCACTTGGCTGCCGAACCCCTCAATTTCTAGTTTTATTAGCCAAGTGAATAATGGGCGTTGAGATCAACTAATACTCACCTTGCTACGATGCTCCCTGTTTTTTTTGGCTCCACCCTTAGTTGACTCTCCGCAAATATAAGCGCGGTATGAGGCAGGGCAAGAATCTTGGCAACGGAAACGAAATTTCTCTATTGCTCTGTCATTTTCTATCACAAACTGTTCCAATTTTCTTCCATCTTTCCTCTCTCTCTCTCTCTCTCTCTCTCTCTCTCTCTCTTCTTCTTCTTCTCTCTATGACTCTCCTTCTTAACAACACCGCTCTTGAACATTAATAAATTACAACCTCGAAACATCGTTGCATAGACAGGGCAGTCCTTCGTCGTGCAACTCCCACTAAACATCATAGTTGGCTTCCTACTTTCGTTAGTGTCGTTCTCCTCTGTACCCTCCTTCTGAACGTTTATTACAAAACTTTGAGGGGGAGGGTGAAAGTTGCA
This sequence comes from Ophioninae sp. B BG-2022a, assembly GCA_030522765.1. Classification (NCBI taxonomy): domain Eukaryota; kingdom Metazoa; phylum Arthropoda; class Insecta; order Hymenoptera; family Ichneumonidae; species Ophioninae sp. B BG-2022a. The sequence goes on along the minus strand of JAPYZJ010002780.1, from coordinate 2,210 downwards.
AGTACCCATTTTACATTTGAAAAAAGGTTGTTAATAAAATCGTTCTTACAAAAAGGTTTGATGCATTCCATTGATTACAAATCATTCCATTTAGTTGGAAACATTATGAGAAGTCACGAAAATTATTGAGAAGATATGACTGAAAGTCTACATACGACGGAAATTGAATTTCTTTGGGCGTGCGAGTGTATTGACGAAAATTCGGATCTCTCAGTCTATATTTGCCTCGTGGAAAACGGGAAGACTCGCAAACAAGCATGTGAAATAACTAATGCGAATGCTGAATATTTCATGGATGGCTGAGTGAGAACGCAGTAGGAAAACGCATATATGCCTATGATGATTATGCAGGAAATTGGAGTCGAAAAATCTGATGAGCAAGATGATCCATTTTGGTATTTATATTCATGTCCGTTTTTAAGGGGTTACATGGGTTTCGTCGGGTAAAAAAGGCCTATTTTCAATAATTTTGTTTCTATATAAAAAATTATTTATTTAATTCAAAGTTTGTTCGGTCTTAAAGATACACATTTAAACTATAATTTCTGAAATTAAAAATAAATTAAAACTCCGCCATTGTGACGTAATTTCCGGCGACCCCTCGAAAAAAAGGTGCGTCCGCGTTGTCAGCATAACTGCTGACAGGATCATCTAAAATAAAAGAACAAACATACGTATTTTAGTTAAGACCATAAATTCGTGCTTGAACGAAGGAAAAAAAGGAGTAATAAAAATTGGAATTTTGGCAGACTTTTTTCCAAAAAAATCCAAATTTCGGTCAAATTTGCTCGAGATTTTTTTTTTAAATAGTTGTAATTGAAAAAAAAATCCTTCGTACAAGCACGAGTAAATTGTATCTCGAACGCCTGTGTAAAATTTCATCAAGATCGGTTCAGTAGTTTTCGAGAACTTTTGACAACCGAATTTGAAAACACAGTTCTGAGAAAAACGCGTTTAAAGTTTTGAGTAACAATGAAAGTGGGGAAAACAATGTTTTTTGTAATTTACGGTGAATCGTCGAGTCCTGGACTATAAAGTAAAGATCCTGCAGCAGTTGCAATGTCCAGTGCATCCTATTGCTCCTGTCGATGACGGATTCTGGCTTCGCGAGTCTCACTCGCAGATTTTTTTTCGGCTGCGCACACACGGTTTTCACCCGAAATTCGGGCATATTCGTGAGAGTTTCGGCCTAATTTTTAACCGACTTAAAAAAAAAGAGTAGGTTCTCAGTTCGACCTGTATGTATGTATGTATGTATGTGTGTATGTTTGTCCGCGATTATCTCGCGTTTGGCTGAACCGATTTTAATTTGGTTTTTCAGAAAAGTGTTCGTTACTTTCTGGGGAAGGATTTAGTATATAACAATAATGGATATCGCGCGAAGTTGCCCGCATAGATCCGTTTTTGTTGCTTACTAGGATTCTAGTTTTTCAAAAAGACGCCATTGTATGAAGATTTTTGTTGAATATCTAAAGTAAAAAGGGGAAAATAAAAAACTTTTCGAAAGAAGAGGAACCGACTTCAAAACCAAACACAAAATAGTGTAAAATAACTTTTCTGTGTTTGGTTTTAAAGTCGGTTCCTTTTTTTTCGAAAAGTTTTTTATAAATCCATACCCTGCATAATCAATAACAAAGCTGATGTTTATTCATTGAAGATACAAGCAGCGACCAATGCCGCAATATTAACAATCTTTGAACCAGCAGGAAGTATTTTTGGAGTAATTTCCCAGATCAACTGGTTGAAGCTCTCGTTGTTATTTTGTGTGAAACCACCAACACACGGTTCCAGAAGCTCATCCTTATTGAGATCTTCATATATTGGTTTCATACTAATCAAAACTTCATCTGGTAATGGAGTATACTCATGCTTAAATGATCAACTAGTATTCGTAGATGATGCTCGTTGGCAAGCGCACCAATAGTCTGAACCTTTTGGGCAGTTATCGTGCTGAGGTTTTTTTTATCTGTAAAGCTATAGTGATAATAGGTAGCCCATATAGCGTCTTTAAGAGGGAGCCGCACATCCTCTCCCCCTCGTCCGCAGATTGGAGTGATAGTTTCCCATGGATTTCTTAAACGGCTTTGCAGAATTTCATGAAATTTGACCAAACAATGTCAAATCGATAGACGAACGGCTGTGTTCTCGCCAAATTTCTTAAATCGAAAAAAAAAATTACAGATTGAGTTACCACGCGAGCATCGTTATGG
>JAPYZJ010002779.1:0-29626 GCA_030522765.1 Ophioninae sp. B BG-2022a | reverse complement strand
GAGGGGCGGTACCCCCACCACGCGGACTCTCCGGCTCGGGCGCGTCCGATTGGCTGCCGTAAAAAATTCATAACAATTCAGGGTTTGATCTGAGACCCATACATGCTTATATCAATCGTCTTAGAATTTTACCCCCTACCTCCCATTTCAAGGATGGCATTCTTAGCTGGGACACCCTGTATACCTTGAATGCATATACAAATGTACCGTGGCCGTGTGTATCGTCAGTATAGAAACCTTTCATCGTCCCCATCATGACGTATTTAAGTCGCTATATTTCCCACCAAATTGCGAGGTAAAATGTACTTAATGAGAAATCGCCGAGATATAGTACCGAAGTAATGATAGTTATGATACTGGAACGCGATAGTGAATGGATGCGTTAAATAAGTCATAACGTTGATCGGGAAAAAGTGTTTTATTTATAGATAATTACAGTCCACTCTTATATATAGATAAAGTCGAATAAATTGAAATCATATACCATAGATAATGGATAAGTCGAGGAGAAATCATCGAAAAATTGTTTTTAACTATTTTTTGTTTTTACGTAAATATATTTTTTGTTCGTTTCACCCTTGAAAATTGTTTTTCCGCTGATAAAAAAAAAACGTGTAATCATACTAAAGTCGAAAGATGGATAATTCACTATCCTGTTTCATAATTAGCTAATTCTAGCAACATCAATGATGTAGAAATGAACCAGAATCTATCAAGCCTAAATAATGATAAACAGGAAATAAAAAATAATAAATAGGATTACCGGTCGAATAAATAACAAGTAAATTATGCTTCAATTATCGTTTTATTGTCAAGTGTCTTCTGTCACAGCAATTGCATCAAGTGTGATCCAATGTTGCGTCAAATGAATTTTTTGCGTCAATCGACGAAGAGAAAAAAAAATGTTAGCAAACGGTTAATCAGTAACCCATACATGCTTGGCTTCCGATGTCAATGGCATTGTTTTTCTGATGTCTAATGCGCAGCTATTATGACATCGATAACTGACACACTCTGGGCCATTACGCGAACGTCAACGATGGAGCTTGACGAACCAAGGGTGTACGGTGTGGCGCACACCACGACGTAACTTCCGGCACGATTCAATACACCCACCAGATTAATAATTCCTGCGAGAAATAAGCTTGATAAGTTTCAACACCAAGCAAGTTTTTTCGTTTATTGGGACCGGGTCGATATACCGGAAATTAAAAAATAAATAGTAGCAATCCTTCAAAGACACACGTTTTGGCTATAATGATCATAATGACCCCAGTCATATTTAAGCTATCGCCACGATGATTGTGTCTTTTCCACTGGCTCATAAAAATGTAGAATATTAGCTTGAACCTTCTGGAATCTAGTACTCTTCATATTATTTTTTTTACAAATTTTAAAATGGGAAAAAAAAAATTGGGAAATACTCAATGTGTAAAAGATTCTCAATGATCAAATATTCAATGCCCCTTTTCATATTTAAAAATTCATAACTCTTGCCATTTTCAATTATTTTTCATAAAATTTTAGGTTAATGATCTAGAGATATGATAGTTTGAGAAAAAAAATAGCTAAATAGTGGGCGTTTCGAAAAAGATATTTATTCTTGTATCTAAAGATGATCGATTTTTGAGTGGAGAAAAGAACGATATTCGTGATTAATTGCAATTGAAATTAAAGACTGGTAAGTTAGGAAAACTCCACCAATCACCAAAAATTGAGATTGAGATCATTTTGATCTCGGGTGACCGCGGAGGGTGATATTCTACAAAGAACCGACAGTTTCTGATGTGGGACCAATGATGACCATTGCATAGTAAACGATACTCACCATTTACCGTGAACGTCAAACTTCCACTGACATCGTTAGGAGAGTCGTTGGTAATTTGGAACGTGTCCGAATAGACCTTCTGGTTGGGATGTTCGCTGCCGTGTATTAAATCGCCGATGAAACGGGTTGCGCGAGATCTGTCCAAGAGTGCTGCCTATCAAATGATAAGATTTTCAACAACTGTGCGACATGGGAATATCTAGCGTCGAATACTTGGTAGAGGAGACTGATTTAAGGGGCTATCGTTCGGCGAAAATTTTGAAAAACCGTATTTAAAAATCGTTATTTAAAAACCGTATTTAAAAATCGTTATTTAAAAATCGTTATTTAAAAACCGTTATTTGAAAATCGTTATTTAAAAATCGTTATTTGAAAATCGTTATTTGAAAATCGTTATTTGAAAATCGTTATTTGAAAATCGTTATTTGAAAATCATTATTTGAAAATCGTTATTTAAAAATCGTTATCTGAAAATCGTTATTTAGAAAACGAATTGATTTAAAGTGTAAAAAATTTATACAATCTAACATTATTTCAGTCTCGACTGAACTAATAAATTTTGCTATTCGACACTTTTTTTAATTAACTATCAATAATTAAGATATCATATTCCCTTGAAAAATTGACAAAACATTAAAAAATATCTTTGTCACGATTGAAACACTGTGAAGAACAAAAGTCTTATCTCATATAAATTCATGTAAGAAAAACCATTATCATTTTGTCTGTTTCGAGTCAATCAGGTGGTCAAAATCTCGTATACCGTTAACCATTTCACATTGTAAGGTTCTTTACGAGATTCTTGATACAACATTTCATTATTAACATTTTTTACAAAATTTAGTAAACATTCTTTTTATCGTATATGCAAATCGATTTTTCCTAATCCTCAATTAAAACCTATTACAATTGATTTCTGTGTACAAAACCTTGGAAGATGAGGTGAGAGAGATTATTTTGATCACAGTAACATAAATGGTAACGTTTTGATGAGATTGAAGTTCGCAACCGAAATTGAAAAATAATCATTAAAATTAAAAATCATTATTTTTTAAATCATTATTTTTGAATTTTTGAATTTTTTTTACCGAAATATTAAACAAGATACCTCAATACTTATTCGAATCTTTACAGTAATAATCTATCATTCAATTCTAAAGAAAAATATTTCGGAAAAAAATCGAATTAAGGAAATAAAAATACGAGAAAAAAAAATATCATTGGATTGCAACGATGCGAGCTTCAAGTCCATACGTTTTGTGATTATTTCACACATCTCAGAAGTCCGCAAGAACATAAAGGTGAAACATGAATGAACGGATAAAAATGATAAGAGATTCTATTTGATATAAGCGTAAATTGATAGTAATAATGAGAATGTATATTTATTGAGTAATTCAGGAAAAATCATTGGAGCCAATTACCTTATGGTCGGGTCCGAATTCAGCTGCATCAATGACGATGGGTTTGTCGCCAAGTTCCGAGACTTTGATGGTCTTGAGGGCCGATGAGCCGAGAATGCAATTCGCGAGGACGAGAATCGTCGCGATGGAAAAAATCGAGAAAGCACGATTCATGATGCTGTGTGATGATGCTGTAATAAAAAGGAAAAAAAAAAAAAAAAAAAAAAAAAAAAAAAAAAAAAAAAAAAAAAAAAAAAAAAAAAAAAAAAAAAAAAAATCGATCAGGCACAGATACATAGAAGGTCTTTCCGGTATCGCGAAGGTATCTGATACTTCTTATCTAGCATTTAATGCTAATTGTCCGATCATTTCATTTTGGACGTTATCCTTTGTATCTTTGAGAATTCCACAAAAATAATGTAGGTAAATAAATTGTAAATTAGCATATCTTATTAGCTTTATTATATTTTGTTTTTTATTACTTGTGTGCGAAGTGTATCGAAAAACACAACTTTGATAAATGAGTGATTATCTTATCGTAATCACTTCGATCGACACTTTTATTTAGCGGAACAATTTCTTTTCGTCATTATGATAGAATCGCACAAAGAGATTCGTTGGCACGATACTATCCGGTAGTTAAGAGTTGTGCTCTTGATTTGAAATTTCTTTTTTTACTTGATTTTCAGTTTTTACGAATTGGTTGAAAAATACGAAACACATGCTACGGAAGTACTCAAATAGTTTGTATTTACCATCTTTTATCTCCCCATTATCTATATTATCTTTTTTCATGTCAATTTTATAAGTCCATCGTTTTTTTTCTACTTTTGAAATGAGAATTCACTTTTTCTCTGAACACTTGAAAAATCGCATAATTGTGAGCAGAATTCAAACTTCCACTTCCCAACTCGAAATGTTAAAAATTGACTATACAAAAACCTAAAAAGACAATTAAATTTTTTACGTTTTTGTATTGTTAGATATTTTGACGTGTGTAATTTTGGGATTTTCGTTATGTGTTTTATATTACACACTCGAGTATATTATTTCGTCACTGCGACCCACATAAATTAATATTTTAAGAATGTACTTGGGCGATAATCACAATAGTATTTACAAAGTAATGGCAAAATCATCGGATATAATTTTTTAAAGATAATTCTTTAAAAAAATATTTGAATATTCTTTTTCTCTTCATATTATAATGTATAGAAAAATTGAAAAAGTTTCACCGTTTGGTATTCGAGATATTCAGTAAAAATCGCAACTCTAAAATGAGGTCTAATAGGAAGATATGAAAAAAGTGGATTTTTTACAACAAATATCACGATTTCCAACCAACCTATGACGAAGTGCTTGACAAGCTGGAAAAATGTGTCCCTTTAAAAAAAAATTCTATATCTGTTTTTACTCGCAATATGATCCGTTGAAACAAATCTATTAGCGGAATAGAATACTTTCATTAACCTTGAATTTAAAGTTGTTGATATCATGATGAAGTGTATACACACTCTATCAATTAAAAAGACGACAGCTGTATTATCGAGAGCTATCTTATCGCAAATGCTTCGATCAACGCTTTCCTCGTTCGAGTAATCACCGAGATCGATAAAACATTTTCTTTTTTATTTTTTTTTTACTATATTTCTCGACAAAGAAATTTATTGGGAAGATCAATCTGGTAGTGAAAAGTCTTAGCCCTTGATTAAAAGAGGATCCTTGTTTTTTCCTTTGAACTCTCCTCTTCTGAACAAATTTCATATTTGACCTAAAACGTTAAATAGATTTTCGTAAAAAAATTATTAAAGGGCAAAATTATTAAATTCCCAATTTCCGTTCTTGACTAAGTAAATTTTGTGAATTTCACATTTTTTGTTTACACAAATAAATGCAAAAGTATTTTTTCATCATTTTCGGAGGGATTGTACTTTTTATTTTGAACTTTGAAAGCTTCACGATCTCATCCGTTTAAATGAAATTATTGACTGAATTGAATAATTGATTTTTTTCAAATCGTGTATAAAAAGCATTGACCTTGAGCTTGAAGGTACAAACGTAATTGGTATCAATAACTGTTCGTACGTATTTGATAAATTGAAAAGACGAATGGTAAATTTCTACCGATCGTCGATACGGCAGGATTTCGAACTCAATAACTGCAAAGAGTCTTTCCGAAAAGGGGGACATCGACTGCTGGTTCAATAGAATTATTTATGCTGGTTGAACTCATTGTAAATAGTTTTACAACCGGTGCTATTTTTTATGAATTAGTTTTCATTTGACAACTACAAAATTTGACCAAAATTGATGAATTTGATAAAAATTAATAGTTTATTATTGCTGTCGAGTAAAATAGGAATACGATTTCGACATTGAATATTTATGCAATTACCGAAGCAATCACTCGGTTAAATTTCTCGATCGATAAATTGCAACGTCAGTTTAAACAAATTTTTTTAGAAGATTTTTTAAATAACAGGATTTTTTTAATACCCAGGGGTATTAAAAAATCTCCTAAATAAATTATCAATTTACCATATTCGTTTCGCTTCTTATGGATGAATAAATTCGATTTTTTTTCTCTGATTTTTGGGGAAGTAACGGAAATAATTATAATTATCGTAGAAAAATGAAAATGGGATCACGATTTACCACAATTTATTACTCATTCAATGTTCGATAAATATTTGACATTTTTCGTCATTCAATATATATATATAATATTGGAAAAAAACCTGAAAAAGTCTAATCCATTTTTTATAGATATACAAAGGTGGATAGATAAAATTGTCAAGCTTTATATTAAAAATATTAACATCAATCATTCATCATCATCACATAAAAATGTGATATTCTGTCAAATTTCAAAATAAAATATATAAAAACGAATGTTGTTAGCAAAATTGAAAAATATGAAATTATCAATCTTTTCGTTGAAATAATTTTACATTCAATCCAGAGGTGTCAAATTTACTATCTACCATGACGAACCGATTTCAAACACCCGAATAAAAATTCAACAATATTATTTATCCATTTTTATATAAGTATCCAAAATATTGATCCATTTTTCCCAACACATAAAACTGAATATTCGAATTTGCCGAATTGACCAAAACAATATTGAGATCCAATATAAACCATACACTTCCAATAAACCATATATATACATATACAGGGTGTCCGGTAATGAATGGATAACCATGAAATGTCTTATAGTATAACTTATGAACGTTCAGAAAAAAATACGAAAAAAAATATATCATAAGTACTACCTAAGTTATGATTTTTTTAAAAGTCTAATTTTTTTACCTCATTTTACGTTTATGAACACTACGATCAGAAATGAGTGGATTTCTTCGGTTTTTTGTTCTTTTATTATTATACACCAACTCACATTTCACATAGAAGTAAAATAAGAAAAAAAAATGAAACTTTTAAAAAAATCATAACTCAGGTGCTACTTATGATATATTTTTTTTCGTATTTTTTTCTGAATGGCCACAAGATATACCCTAAGACATTTCAAGGTTATCCATTAATTACCGGAGACCCTCTATATATAGATTTATCGATATAACATACTTCTATAATTATTTGTATGCTTGAAGAAAAAAAAACCAGAGATTTATAGATAAGGTTCGAAGTAATGTGTCCTCGTTTTGTAACGTGAAATTTTCGTCCTTCAGTGAGCCGCTACTATCATCGTCAGAGTCGACTTGCTGTTCGGCAAAACGCGAATATTAAAGCCGCTTCTCGATGTACCGAGGCTGTACGGTTCGTCGCAAGCTACAGCGTAGCTACCCGGTTCGTTCAGTACAGCCATGTAATGTATAATCCCTGTGGAAATGAACGTTTCGACGTGAGCACTCAAGCGCACTTTTTTTTTTTCGCAATCGTCATTCGAGCAATGCATTTGGGGAAGGACTTTTACAAACGAAGAAAAAAAAAAAAGAAACTATGATAAAAAGAAACGTTCCAACGTAGAAACGCTCGTCACGAGAGCTATTGGCTCACAAGTCCGATAAAATGCTGTTGGGATTTGTAGTATAGATTTTATATTGACGATTTTATGATATTCACCGTTCGTGACGCTTAGGGTGATCGCTGTACTGTATACGTCATCAGTCGGATTTGATACTTCGACGGTACGTCGAAAAATCGTTTCGTCGGCTCGTCTCTCACCGACTGCCAAATCCCCGATGAAACGAGTTGCACGTTCCTCCCCAACGAGTCTCGTCTGTAATGCAGTAAAAAAAAAAGAAATAATTATTGAACTGGAAAAATAGGAAAAAAATTGTGTCTAGGTATTAATGGGTAGAATTATGACAAACTGTATTTCGTGTCACTGTACAGTTGTTTCGAATATTTTTTAAGCTTGTAGTTAGGTCTAGTAATTTTCTCAGGGATTGCTGAATGGATGTACAAAAAATCACAAAAATTCTTGAAAATTTCGGAAATTATTGTTATTGATAATTATATCTAATTATTTTAGATTTTTTTACGAAATTGTTTCATAGTCATGAATGTATGGATTTATGGGAAAAATATGGTGGTTTATGCGAAAACAGATTTTTTGCAGATGTTAATAGTTGCAAAGTGAATAAAAGTATATGCATCGTTAAGATTTAAAAAGCTAAAAATTTGGCTAAAAAATTAGGTTAAAAATGAAATAGATTATTCATTTTTCTTGACTGAATTAATCGATTATTGGAAAACACGATATATATTGTGTTTTTGGATATTTATTGATAACGATAAAATGATCTGACGTATTAATTAGATTTACAAACTGAGATTGTTTTTCTTGGTCAGTTGGAACAGATATACAGTCACTGAAAAAACCAGAGTAAAGCACTTGCCAATATTGGAAAATTCGTCATGTGTTATTGTAGAAATTGGAAAATAAACATTTCAAGGTGTTAATTTATTTAACTTAAGTTAAATTACATTACCTAATTTAGGGTACTTTTTAACCAATGGCTTATGCAGTAATTCCTGTAGAATTTTCTGTTTCTATTCTTATTATTTGTTGTTAAAAATTAATACGATAATGTATCAAGGATGGCAGAGTGAAAAGAAGTTTACGTTATAAAAATATTTAGCAAAGCTTACATTTGTCCATAAATATTGATTTCCGTAAAATTTGCCAAAAAAAAAAAATGTCTTGCTCTCAAAAAAAAAAAATTAATCATTATTAATACTCTTTTTATGAATTTTTTTTCTAAAAGAGAATCTGTGTACGATCGCGAAAAAAATAATTAATAAAAATGTATAACCAAGTATATATTTGTTTGCATCGATCTTCGCGAACAAAATGCATTACCGCGATTATAAAATATTTTCACACTTTCCACAATATCTTTTTTTGTTCGCGGTTATTCGCAATAACAGAATGGCAATGAAACAGCGTCATTCGTATCGATAATTTATGACACGGATTTAATCAAACTTTCAAAATTGAATTCATGCCACTGCTTCAATGCAGATTTGCATTTCATTCGAGTTTGTTTGTTATCGGAAGCGTCCGTTCGTTTATCTTCGAGAAAGGCAATTAATTATTTTTTTTTATCGTGCAGCCCGAAGCGGAAAAATTCAATTACGTTTTTCGATCAACTGCTGTCAATAATAAATACTAATAAATTCTGTTAATTACTCGACTAATCATTTTCTATGTATTCATCACAAAGTCACAAATGCTTAATTATTTATTGCTAAGATAGTGAATAGTTTATTATTTATTAAAAGCTATCTACAATTATAGAATAATTATAGTTAATTATTATATTCATTATAAATTAATTACATCAAATAACATCTAGCTATAATTTATTAAATCCTATAACTTAATAAATTATCGTTACGAAAAATAATAAAAAATCAAAAAAATTATAATACGAAAAAATACAAAAAAAAAAATTTAATTGAAGAATATTATCGTCCTTTAATTGACAAATATGCAATTGTTAAAAAATTCTGTTTTCTTCACCCGGAGGGTCGTTATGAAAATCGATTAAACCGGAAATTCCTAACATGCGTAGAGATCGCACAAAGCAAAATAAAATCTGAATTCAAATCACCAATTCGCTTCGCGGCACGCTGTCATCTTGGGTGAAGAGTAGATGTTCCTCGCCGAGTTTTCTCACGTCGTAGTCCCGTTGGGAGCCAAATACGAGAACGAAATTCACGAGGACGAGTAGAGCCGCGAGGTGGGACATTGACGAAGCGAAGAGCGACATGTTTCAGCAGTGAATAGGACGGATGCTTTTCGGACTCGACTGTTGGGTGTTGGTCGTCCAGCTCGTCTTTTATACCGTCCAAAGACTATGGCGGCCATAATGGTTATGGGTATGGGTTTGTTTGGGTTCGAATAAAAGCGACCAACTTGGAGGAATTTCACGTATAAAATTCATGGCGGTTACGCCCTTACGATTTTCAGATATCGATATGCGTAAATAAAGTGTTTTTTTCTGGGGGTCGATCACGATAAGCCTTATCTTCTTTCGTTAAAGCGGGTTCTTGTTTAAAAAAAACGAAAAAAAAAAAAACATCGAGTCTCCTTATTTTCCACCGTATCACCCCTATCCTGGCAAGTTCCGCCTCGAGGCTCCACGCGAGATCGGAATACAAAGAAGGTAACGCGTTCTTTCGCAAGTATCAACTTCCATCAATGTATACGTATCCTACATATCCTGGTGAACGAACTTGCTGGAATACAGCTATCGCTCGAGAAAACGCTCCAAGTTGAGTCTGATGATGAGAGCATACCCTTGTCACCCAACTGACGATTCCGGTATACTTTTACTCGTACGTGCATTTACCGAGTCGAGGCTAATGGCATTGCTGGAATTACGTCTGTTGAACGAAGGCTAATGAGACGAATCTGTTATGAGAATTAATTAACGAAATTAATTTTTAATGAATAAGGAAAATTGAACGAATTTATTGGAGACATTTATTTGTGTTGGAGTTATGTACCAAAGTTTGTGATAAATATTTATTATTGAAGTAGTTTAAAAGAAGTTTGGTTGACTTTTTTCAATCGGTTAGTTTTCAGTGAAAAAAATGAAATTTTTTCTTCGAGTAGTTTTCAGCGAAAGGAATGAAATTTTTTCTTCGAGTAGTTTTCAGCGAAAAAAATGAAATTTTTTCTTCGAGTAGTTTTCAGCGAAAAAAATGAAATTTTTTCGTCGAGTAGTTTTCAGCGAAAGGAATGAAATTTTTTCTTTGAGTAGTTTTCAGCGAAAGGAATGAATTTCTTTGAGTAGTTTTCAGCGAAAGGAATGAAATTTTTTCTTCGAGTAGTTTTCAGCGAAAGGAATGAAATTTTTTCTTCGAGTAGTTTTCAGCGAAAAAAATGAAATTTTTTTTTTTCGAGTAGTTTTCAGCGAAAAGAATGAAATTTTTTCTTCGAGTAGTTTTCAGCGAAAAAAATGAAATTTTTTCTTCGAGTAGTTTTCAGCGAAAAAAATGAAATTTTTTCTTCGAGTAGTTTTCAGCGAAAAGAATGAAATTTTTTCTTCGAGTAGTTTTTATTGGCTGAGACTTCATAGAGCTTTATTGTGTTAGGAAGTTTTGTTTTCGATTTATTTGGGAAAAATAAGGGGATTCTTGTGAATGGCTAATGAAAAATTTCAATAAGTTGAATGGTGTTAAAGAGAAACTATTATTAGACTGAAGGAGTGTACCAAGCTTCACATCAATTCGTTTATTCGATGTCGATAAATTCCATTCTTATTTATCAAATTCCATTCCATTTCCATTCCATTTCCTAGTTTGTCAAAAATGACGAAATTGTTGCTATAAGAGGCTATATCATGTCATACATGTTTAGCCTTACAAATAGCTGATTTAATAATAAATTTATTTCAAGTAATCTTAATTTTCTTCTCTCAATAATAATTGAAGTCAAATTACTTAACTGAGGTTTTGTCAGCAACTGTTCGTCTGTTCCAATAAACCAACAGAAAAGTTTCTAAATGTTTAAACTTGATAAATACACATAATCTAATTATTATCAATAATTGTCTGAAAACGTAATATATATATATATTAATTTTTCCAATGATTATTGATTATTTCATCTGTAAAATAAATGTTTGACTTTTTAAATAAATTTACTGCCGGATGCGACAGAGCAGTCTACTTATTTTTACTTAGCCTAAATAATCACTTGATCATAAATCTTGATGATATGATATTTGCACAATTTAAATAATTCCAGAAGAAATTATTTCGTATTTTGCAAAATAATTCCGACACACTATTTTATGTCTTTTGTGTAAAATAAAAGTACAAAATAAAAAACTCTTCGTTTTTTTTTTCAATAAACTGGAAACGTATGTTTACTTTCTCGACTGCTAAACTTCCAACCAAATTCGTCAAAAATCGTATGCTTTTCATGTTTATTGTAATCCAATGGAAAAAATGCTTTGTCAACTATATTTTTGTTTACGAAAACAGGAATATTTCGATATACATCGATGGCTTTCAGTATCGCCAATTTTCGATAAATAACGAAAACGCAAACTCTTTCGTGATTAATAAAAAAAAATAGGCCACTCGATGAAAGCTTTTATAAATTTCCGCTCACCGAGCGAAACAAGTTCACACACAAATAATTGCACACAGGTACAGTTGACCTCTCGTCTACGTGTAGGTATAATATCTATAGGGCAACGACGATTGTGCTAAAGAACAATGTCTCGGCCATCTAGGGGTCTCGAATGGAATAAATTTCTTGAAAAACTTGGCTCGAAAGGTCGATTCATCTCTCTATACTATAACTCGAATCCAAGTGTTGAAAGTACGCTGGAAAATTTTCCAAATAGTCCGATAGATATCAGGAATGCTGCAACCCTGTAAAGTGCGCATTTTTTTTCTCCCCCTATCTCTGTTATTATTTTAACGGATATCAGTAGAATTTCATGTTCCAACTTTTCAAGGTCACATTTTTTAGAAAGAAAAACTTTCGAAAACTCGATTGCCGGTGCACCAAAAAATATATGTCTTCCTGTTCATTTTTTAATTTCCTTTTTTCATTTATGAACTTTTCCAATTTTCTTCAGAATTTTTTCTGTTTTTTTTTTCGGTCGTCTGATTTTGTTTCGTTAAATTGGGAAAAACGAACGAATTTTAAATTATTCAATTATCCTGATTCAAGTAATCGGTTTAATAATTTTTTGACCGAATTATTCGGTTGAATTTACTGACTCAATAATTCAGTTCAATTATTCTGACTTATTTTGGATTAATTATTCTGACTCAATTATACGATTCCATTATTCGATTCAATTATACGGTGCAATAATTCTCACTCTTTTATTGATGTCAATTAAATTCACATTCCATAACTCGAGAATAATTGAGTTTTTACTCAGTATGGAACTGGTGGGTAGTATGGGTCAGAAATAATGGAAAATTCGTTCATTGTCTACATTTGGATGTGGAAAAAGGAAAGTTTGGAGTGAATCGACGTCACGATGAAAACGGAATAGTCGTTGCGAAAAATACTCGTCGGTGGCAGAGCAAACTTTTCCACAGGGCAACGAACGAAACTTCCGGTCACTATGTCTGGTTCTCACTTCATATACGAAACATTTGGAGCCCAAAGTTAGTCTTATATACTTTTTCTCATAACGCTATAGAAAAAGATCGCCATTCGTCCATGTCAGTATAGAAAAAGAAGGAACTTTTTCTTTTACCCTTATCTTCGTTATCGCTATATGGAATCTGTAATCCAATGTATACAATTTTCTTTCGAAATATTTTTATACGATTGAGGGAGAGTTTCTCGTTTAATCGCTATCACGATATATGCACACCGGAATTTTGTACTGATAAAATTAAATTTCACTAAATTCGTGCGTGGTTATTAATTTTGACTGTTTTACGTAGAAACCCCATATAATCGGTGCTTCTTCGGCTTACGTAAAATAGAGCATATATTTGTACCAAATCTGTTAAACTATTTATATAATTTTATTTATATAATATTATTTATTTATATAAATTAAAATCAATTATTTATTGTAAACAATATGTTTACAATAAATAAATAAAATCATAAACAAAATTTAAGCTTACCGGACTTTAATGTCACAATTTCTACAGGAATGAAGTTGTGTCCAAGTAGCCCAACTCTACGGTATTTTATCAAATAATTGAATATGGTTCCATTTAATTTCATTAATTTAATTTCAAATACGGAGTTTCAAAAATTGAATCTTCAATTACTTGAAATCTATTGGTTATCGTACAGTATATTATGACACCTTCTATGCTGCAAATGGGCTCTACTTTTATCTCTTAGAAGGAATGAGTGTCCATTTACGAAACACCTTGTATAGCTATATACTGTTTATAATATATAAGTGTGTATTGCACCAGTACGTATAATTTATATCACCAATATATATAATATGTATCGGTTTATATTCAAATATTCATGACATATCATGTTTGAGAGTGGAAGTCCTATGACAGACGATTCTCATGAAATGATCCTCGATCATATTATGAAGCATATTATGAAGCATATTATGAATGAAGTATTCTAAAATATTTCATATACATGTCGACTGATGCAAATTTAGTAAGATCAGTCGCTTTCGTGTCATCAATATTTTCAATAATGATTTATCGTCAACCTTTATAAATTACTGACATGTAACTTGCCATTAATTTATCCATTTTCCCATTTAAATAATAGAAATGTATTACAAAATAAATTTCGTACTAAAAGCGATATTTTTACGAATTTCGTGAAGTATCAATATTATTATTTTTTCATTATTCAAATGAAGCGTTATTATTAAAATATTAAATATTACAAATTTGTATTAAATATAAATTATTGAGATGAAATGAAATTTGATGAATTTCATTATTTAATTGAAATGAAATAAAATAAAATAAATATTTTCAATGATATTTTAAAGAATGATTTTCGAGAAAAATAATAATTTTTTAAACGAACATTTTTGAGAATGGTTCTGCATATAATTGAATTTATATTTTATATGTCGTATATTTTACTTCTTCGAACATGGAAGCCGAGAAAAATGTTTTATTCGACAAAGACTTGCAATGTTCATTACCGAGTTTTTCTTTTCATCTATGCGTGAATTTCTTCGAAGGTTTTCCTCATTAAGGGAAGCACAGTGTTGCCATGAACTCGAGAAAAACTCCAATTATAACGAGTCAAGCTTTTTATACTCGTCGCACAATTCCTAAAGTAAATTATCGCAACGACGTTGATTAAGATCGAAATTTAAAAAAAAAACTGGATATACTGTCGCACATAATTTTTTTGTCTCGCTTACGAGGGGTTATCGATGAGCAGCCGCGCTTGAAAATTTTGTTAATTATGCGGGCTCTAAAAAGTTCAAACGTCCAAAATATATTACGTTTGAATTCGATGTGAAATTTACCCGATGGTCGAACGGGAGGTGGAATCCGGTGAAAGCAGTCCGGGGGTGTCATCGACTATACCAGCGAAACAGATAAATCAATTTAACACGGGGGACCGAGATTTTTCTCTCTCGATATTGCCAATTATGCTGATCAAAGTCCCGTCCTTTTTCTTCATTAATTTGTCATTGGCTGATGAAAAAAAAGTGAATTCGTGACTACCAGTTGGAAATGAAGTCAGGCCATGATCAAATCATTAAAAATAATTTATGGACATATAAATATTCAATTTCCCATTTTCTAGAACACAAAAAAAAATCGATTAAAATTATTTGATCGAATTAATTTAAATGATTTGTAGACATGTCAATATTCAATTTCTCATTCTGTGGATCATCAAAAAAGGAATTTAATTTGAATGAGTTTAGATGAACTAGTTGACTATTTTTCTAAATAGCCAGCTAACTATCAGATCTGTCCTGACTGGAAATTGCTAACTGGAATGAACATTTTTCTACAAACCGTTCCTGATTTGTTTCATTCTAATGTGCTCTGCTCCCAATGAGTGATGGTGTATTTCACGTGGATCAACACAACTCGCTGGCTCGGAAGACTGAGTGACCGACCGTAAATTTCAGTCAATTGGGGTGCTTACGACTCGAAATGTATTCGCCCAAAGGCACGCTTTTGGTTCATAGCTTCAACACAGGTATTTTAGCCACGGCTGCATCAGTCTCCAATTAGAGGTCGGTACTCGCTGCATCACGGTATACCATTTGTTCAAAGGAAAAAAAATTGCGGTCGTACTACTCAATCAAACAATGTTTTTCAATAAAAGTGGAACCTAGGGGCTTTTTTTAAAGGTAGGCAAAAATGGTTCGTTCACTTTTCAACATTTTTCAATATTCATATTCTTTTTTGTTTGCGACATAAATATTCCGAAAATAAATTGCAACAAACGTTTACACTGCATATTAGCAACCATGAAAATCAATTTGGACATGCATGATCTTATGTACCAAAAACAGCATTAAAAAATATGATTAATTAAAGAAATTTTAAATAATCTGCTAGGGGAACTTTCAACGTGAGGAGCTCAATGGTGTACTGAATTTTGGCTCCTTTATTTATTATTTATAAATTTTCATAAAAATTGCGAAATAAATTTTATAATTGCCTATTTTGAATAAAAATTCATATAAAATTCAAATAAATATTATTTATTTATAACTCCGTGATTGATATGAAACTAAAATCTTATTTTTTTCTTAAAAAAATAGACTCAGCATTCACTGAGCTTTTTTTGGTATCGTGATTCAGTAATAAATAAACAGAAAGAATTGTTCTATTTTGTTTCGATTTTTCGAGGAATAACTGTATCATTATTGAAACACGACAATAAAAAAAGTGTAAAAAATAACTTCACCCAAAACCAAACTACTATCACACTGAATACGTATTTGAAATGGCAAGACGAAGATTTTGTAAATTATAATTTCGAATAAAATCACGTTTTAATTCCTACCAGTAGTTTTATCGTTGCAATCAGCAGATTTACCTTCAATTCGCGATTCTTACACCATATGAACATTCCACTTAAGATGTCATTCAGGATGTCCCGAATGACGAAATTTTAAACAATTTGCTGGAGGACCTTTAAACGTGAGAAGCTCAACGGTGAACTCAATTTTGTCTGCTTGATTGACACGAAACTAAAAACTCATTTTTTTTTTTCAAAAAAATAGACTTACCTTTACCAAGCTTTTTTTGTTATCGTGATTCAGTAATGAAAAGAAATAAACAAAGAAAATAAAAAAAATATAAATAAATGCTCTATTTTGTTTCGATTTTTCAAGGACTGATTGTATCATTATTGAAACACAATTTTTCAAAAATACCACGCAGTAGCCTCCATAGCTTTTCAACTTCCAACAGACTTCTGTCCGTATAACCATCAATTAAACAAAAAATTTTTGAGTGTTTTCAAAATTAGCCAGTGAGCTCGTGATATTCAAAAATCAACAAACCCAACGGTATTGCAATATCCTTTTTTTTATATCTACATATAACCTCGATAAAATCGTCTGTATAATTGAAAGCAAATATTCAGCAGTGTTTTGAAAATATCCAGATGGGCTGGTGATAACAAATCAATAATCAACAGTTATAACAATTTGACCATATCCTTTCCTACATATATATATGAAAAAAATATATATTTCTGGAAATATATATATTACAGTATGTATTTGGAGAAGGAACCAAGGGTTTATTGGATTCTGTTTCTGCTGCTTGGAGAAACGTCCAGATAGGGTATACAATGGAGCGGGGGCGCAACAGTTGCGTGGGTGGATGCGCATTTCATGAGGGAGTGGATGTTGAAGAAGGGAAACGGAGAGAGACGAGTAAAAGAGCGAGAGGGTTGAATCGAGAGCGAGAGAAATGGGAACAACTCGTGGTTACAAGGGGTGAGACGAAACGACGTGAACGAAGGGGTGGCTGAACGCAAACGCGAGGAAACTACGTGCCTCAGTACCTTTCTCGCAGTGAAACGGCGCACGCGAGGGAGCGAGCATTAATCTTATCTCTCACGCTGCTTTTGCACATCCTTTCGACTGTACCGGCTTATTTCAAATCCGGCAATTTCAAGTTTTCGTCACATTTATCGCATATTAGTATTGTTTACAATTTTTTTTTCTACCCTTTCATATTTTCGGGCTTCGATTACAAAAAATTTTTTTTTCGAAACGTTTCGATCGTGATCGTGTCTCGTTGATTCTTCCAGCGACAAATCCTGGAAAACCGTCCAACTGTCATGATCGTAACGAGAAATCACTTTTTTTCTATTGTTCTAAGAAAATGTGGGAGACACGAAAATTGTGGAATAATCGAAACGTATGGTTGAGGATGGTTCCACGAATTGATTTTCGCGGGAGTTTTTTTTTGATAATTTTACGAAAATTTGCGTTGATTGTTGGTGGCTATTGAAGGAAAACAGATTTTTTATTGATTCATGTGTATTTGCGGAAACGAACCTCAACAATTATCATATCAGTTGTAGGGATCGTAAAGATTTATTCTTTCTGGAACATTATTGGTCTTTCCAGGATGCATCTGTGTCCATCCATCTTTCTCTCTCTCCCTCCCTCTTTCTCTTATTTTCCACATCTTTTTTTAATAATTTTTTTTATCTTATTACATCTATATTTGTATTACGTATTGTACACTAGTTTACTTAGCGTTTTATTTTATTTGGTCGATGTTCCCAATTTGTCCCTCGTTGCATAAAAGTCGTACGAGGGCATGTAAAAAACTATCAATCAGTCGATCAATCGATCAATCTCTCTCTCACTCCTTCTCATTCTGAAGCTCAAGGTCCAACCAATGCATCAATAAATCATCAATCAATGAATTAATCACTCTTTCTCTCTCTCCCTCTCTGTACCTATTTCTCACCCCTATTACTTGTTAATTTCATTATCTACATTGTTTATTAAACTAAGTCTCAAATTATACTGCGAACTGTATTTTTCACTACCCTATATTCATTTGGAAAAATGTGCATTGTACTCTTAAGGAGGTTGTCGAGAGTACGAAATTAATATCTGTCCCTCCCTATCTCTCTCTCTCGCTTTTTCTTTCTTTGTCGACCAATTATTTACTATGGTTATTATTTTTATAATTATGTTTATTCTTCTAATGTTTTTTATTCATATAGTTTGACATCGTATTATCTTTTACCTATAGTTTGAAATTATATTTTGGCTGCTGGCGACGCTGCTATAGGTCGTTATTATTATTATTATTATTATTTAAAATTTTTTTTTGTAGTACTTAGTTTTTAATGTATCATTATTTTATTAGACTTAGTTTTAGTGGCTTAGTTCCGATTTTTTCTTATTAATTCCAATGTAGATAATTATTATTTCTGTTCTTATATTTTGTTATTATTCTTGTATATTGCACTACCTACGTTGCCCGAAATAATAAAATATTTGAATAATTAAAAATAATTAAATATCAATATAAATTATAATATTAATAATAAATACTATAATTATTATTTAATAATGTTATAAAATAATATTGTTTAAATAAAAATTACTTTATTTTCAAAAATAAATTTAAAAAAAATAAAAAAATTGTTTTGATTTTAGGTTAAATTGAAACTGGGGCATATTAAAATCTATCATCATCATTATCATCTCTTTCTGTCCCCTTTTCTGTCCCTCTTTCCCTCTCCCTTTCCCCTCGCTCTCGCAGCAAACTCAAACATTTAACTAATCCATTTTTTTCTGTCACTCTCGCATTTTTGATACGAGTGGATGATACGTATATTTAATAACAACTGGCCATTTTCGATGAAAAGTTTTCAAATAGAAGCAGTTCTAAAATTTTCCTCTCCGAAACATTTGGCAGTTTTGTGAATTCACTTGATTTTATTTTTCCGAGTTTTATAACGCATCACAGGTTTGCTCTTTTTTTTCCTACCAAAAGCTGTACTCTTCTTTTACGTGCATTCACGTGGAGGAAAAAAATTTTCATTTTTCAACTGTGCAACCGTGAGCTTTCCATTTTTCTTTGTGCGCAAGTCTCGCATTCCTGTCGTTCAACCACAAATGCGGGAAAAGTAATTAAATGTATTGTAACCACGACTGAAACGATATCCTGTGAAGTAATTTTCTACAGCGAGGGTTCCCTTTGAGAGATATGCTCAATGCAAAAAGTGATGAATTTTGGGTGGCAAAGAAAAAGCAACTTTGCTTCAAGTTGTTTTTTTTTATCACTCCAATCAATATCGAGCGATCAGCATATTTTTACAAAAACAGAAGAAAAATACGGAAATTTCTCGTTGACTTGATTTTTGTCATTAACGAGGAAAATACGCGAAAATTAAATGAGCCAATTGAAAAATCGAATAAAATAGTGGTTGACGTACGATTTGCAATCTCGATGAGTGGGTGGCCGCGTGACATTTCTCATCGTCCCAGCATCCAATATTTCATTACCACCAACGCTCGTTAGCAAAAGTCTTCGGAAGTTTCGAGAGAAATGAGGAGAGAAAGAAAGGCAGACAAGCAAACAGATAGGCATGAAGGCTGAGTTTTAAGAAGATGAGGTAGTGATAATTAGAAGAGGGAAAAAAAATATGTTTTTATAAATTATCGGCAGTAAACACTCGTGGAAATAAGTTTCTGTGAAAATCATATTTCATCCCATTATGGAGAGAAAATTGCATGTATATGGGGCATTCCATGCCGATTCGACCTTGTTTGACACGTCACCTCTCTGATTTGACCCGTGATTTTTTAAATTATTGTATTATCTCTGAAAGACACTCGAGAATTTTTTCAAATTTTTTCGGAACGATTTGACTTCACAATATTTTTTATAAACAAAAAATTAACGCCCAAATTTGAAAATCGGAAAAAAATCACAGAAATCCGGTTTCACATATCAAACACTGTGAGCGTTGAAAAAAAGTGGGCGCACGTTTTGTGTGGCTAACAATGCGATTTTTTTGAAAAAAATAATTTAAAAAAAATAAAAGTGGCGAATTGAGAAAAACGTTAGAGCCACAAAATTACAGGACATTGTGTAGAATCGACTAGAATTTTTTCATATCTTTTTTAGAATTTTTGTGTTTTGTGTGCCATTGATTCTATTAACCAATTTTTTTTTCTTTTTTTTTGCGAAAAAATCGTGTAAAAGGGCTTCCGCGATTAATCGCCCTTTCGAAAAAGATAGTTTCAAGAAAAAACGATTTTAAAGTGTTCTTAACGTTCGATCGTAACCCAAACAAACCAAAAAGTGCAGCAAGCGAATCGAAAAAAAAAAAATCTTCGATCTGCATTGATTCCTCGTTCGCTTTTCAAGTGAGCACATTCGTGGACTTGAGAACCTGGGTTTTGAAAGGATACAGAGATTGACAGATTGCAAAGGAAATTCGGAGTGCGAGAAAAGGCAAATAAAATTGCGTAGTGAGGAATGAACCTTGAAGTAAGAGTTGTCAGGAAATATACTCGCAATTGGCAGAATAGGAAGAATCATCGGGGATTGTCGGATTTCACTGGGAGGAGTGTGGGAACGTACGAGCACGGATAAACAGGCCTTTATAACGATACACTCGGGACTTCTATGACTAGATGAGTAATTAATTTAAAGAATTAATTAGCGAGCGCGAGCGCGTGATGGGAATACTTGCATGGAAATATATGAAGCCCAACACCTTATTCTTGGTGAAAGAAATTTCCAGGACTATATATATATAAATATATATAATATATATTTATTATTATATATTATATATTATATTCAATATATATATAAATTATTATATTATATTTTTTTAGAAAAATATAATCTAATTTTTCTAGAAATTATTATATTTTTCAAATTCCATTGCGCGATATCGCAAAGCGCGAAATTCGAGAAAAACCATCGCCTTGAAAAATGACGTAGCGGTTACAAAAAAATCACAAAAATAAAAAAAAAGGAAAATAAATTTAAAAAATTCGAATGCCCACTGTTGTTTATCACGGGTCGCTAGGGGTAGCCTATGATAGAAGGATGACTGACGTATCGACCGTTCGGTCGTGACAAGACGAGACATTGACGTTGCGTATTGACGTTGCTCATAAGTGGCCTCGTTTCGTGCAAAATAATTCGAGAGGGACGAACGTATAGATTTGTTTTTTTTTTCTAATGAAATTCCGCGTTAGTCTACGTCAGGAATGGAATATTCGTTCATTCAAGTTTGTGCTGTTCGACTCAGTCAGTGCTGGAGGAGATGAAAAAAAAGGTATCTTAGTTGCAGTCACCCGTTATAAAAATCGGTATTGCTTTTTCGACTTCCATACCAATTAAGCCGTGGTGAACTAATTAGACTCCCTGGAGTTTTCATCAACATTAGAACATTTTGAAAAATGGTACCTGTACCGGATTTAACTACATTTTTCACTTTCTAACTGCACTTTGCTTCGAAAGAGACTTCTCCCTTCTTCCATTGGAAAAACTGACAAACACGGATTCCAAAGTGCACTTAAATACTTTTTTATTGCCCCGTATCCAAACGTCCATAAAAATCCATTTTATCGGAAACGATGAATTGTCTTTTGTCTTTAGTTTGACCATTGAAGCACGTGAGTAGCGAATGAAAAAAAGTGATGTGCTGCATCCGTGAAAAAGCACGGTTTACCTTTGACGAAATTTCATTCGGTCGACCATGAAATCGACAAAATGTTTGGGGTCGAATGTCAAAGAGTCTCGGCGTCACAGTCGCTGCACTTATTGGCCTGTGTCGCGATTAATCCTCAATCGTGTATACATCGGGTGAATATTTTCCCCCTGATCCGGTCCCCCAATTTTTATTTGACGGTACTTCTTGGCGACCAAAAAAAGCTGACTCGACCCATTGGAAAATTCGCTAACCCTGCTCTCTCGTTCTCACTTTTTTTTTCACCTTTTTTTTACTAACCCATGACGACCATTTCGTTGATCGTATTTTCGTGGGATTTGGGAACGATTCCCACTTTACGTTCCAACCCTGTTTCATACTGATTCTGTTTCGTTTTCATGAAATATTGTCGCCTGTTAAAAAATTAATGTAGGTACGCATATATTTCGTTTGGCTGACACACATACAGACGTCCATTCATTTACAGTAAAATAGTCATTTTTGTTAACGAAATACAACCGATACGGAGTGAAACCCAAAGTGGGAATAAATCATCAATGCGAAAGAATCGTTCGACTGGACTCTGTAATCTTTCCAAAACTTTCCATTTCGGAATTCGATATTTTAATACGGAAAAATAGGTGTTACTTTTAATAGAACTTGCAATGAATTCAGAAAAAGTCTGTAAAATGCAATTAAGAAAATTAATAAAAATTATCGACCCAGAAAAGTGCACTGTCATCTGGGGATGACAACTGCGAATGATTTTTCGAGTACAAATAGCGTTTCGAATCCATAAAATTAATTTAAATATTAAAAACTAGATTTAATAATTAATATTAATTTGAATACAATTATAATGTTCTTATGTTGGTATCACAGACTTTTCAATATATGGGTCATATATTACATGGATCATCAATAATTACTGTTAACAAAAATATGCAAGAATACCGTGATATAGGAAGAATATTTATTACTAGAATACTCATTACTATCAGTATTCTTATTTTTAAAAAAAGAACGAAAACATTCCTTTATTTAAAAGGAATCCTTTTCAATAAAGAAAAAAAAAGTAATTTAAAAAAGGAGTTATATATTACATAACATCTAATATATAACTATATATTACAACTAATATGTTATTAATTATTATGATAATTATTATGACAATGACAATAATCATAATAATAGTGATAACAACGTTAATTATTATTATCGACTGAATCATCATAACAATAATGCAAACAATGCTAGCGATAACAATAGTATCAAAACATCGAGGGAGTAGTCCAGGTCGATTTGGTCAGGCAACGATTACAAGTTGTGTGTGAATTGGAATACTATCAATGGGACGGAATTTCATCAATCTACATATGCATATTTACCTGTATATAAATATGTACATATATATGTATATATATACGTAAATATATATATACATGCGTGGGTGTAAGTACATACACGTTGATAGGTTCGAGCTAGAAAGCTCTCCGCGTGTATCCATCCGTCATGTATCTCTTCAATGCACATATTTCTCGGCATACAAGTCCTCAGGATGATCAATATTCGAATGTAGTCGGATGCGATCGTATCACGGATTGAATCGTTGAGGAATAGTTCGTGTACTCTCGCGGTATCCGAGCAGAGATAGTGCTATGGCAACTGCTTTACGAGCAGTGATCCGGGTTTGTTGTTCGTAAGTTTATGTAAATATAGACACCCACGTATACGACCTCAGGAAAAAATATTCGTCCATTCGATAGAATGCGGAAGAGACTTATATATAAAACGTATTCTAACAAGAAAACGAAAAAAAAATAAAAGTAATATTCAAGAAAATATAGTTTGAAAATATTTGATTTTTAGCTCGAAAATCTTGAGTAAAATGTCAAAAAAGTTTTAGGAGAAGGATGATCAAAAGAGTATAAATAATTTTTTATTATTTATTGATAATAATGATTAAATAGTCATTATTGATAATAATGAATGAAATAATATTTTTCATTATTGATAATAATGAATAAAATAATATTCCGAAAATAAATTTTGAAAAGAGATAGGAAAGATAAAAATAATATTAAAAAAATAAACGATTTGAAAATACTTTTTTCTCAACACAAAACGCTTCTGGACGTTTCTATAGTATAGGTTTTTTTGGGATTAAATAAAAGTTCACCCATTCTGTAAAATGTGGAAAAAATATTTGGGCGAAGGGTATTCAGACTAGAACGAACAAAAAGAATATTCAAAAAAAAGTATAGTTTAAGAATGAATTTTTTAGTTTAAGTAACTTTTGTACACTTCTATCGAATTGCTGTATCCGATATATGATAAACTTTTGTATGTATGGAGTGGGAAATTTGCCATTATAGGAAGGATCGCAAATACCAATGCCCATGTAGTTGAGGAATTACGAGATAGACCGTTAGGCAAAAAGTTAGTAAAAAATGGGATAATCATGGAGTTACAAAACTATATCATGCTGTACATTTTTAGCCAGCCAAATATTTTATTTAGTAATCATTACCATCCAACTCTTCAACATATATTGAGTTTTACCATTATTAATGATGCATTCATCGTTAAAATAAATGTTTCATTATTTGATAAATTGACTTTCAAGTTGGTCTAATTTTATTCATTTTGCAGCCATTAACGTCTGCAGGCGTTTAAATTTATACGATTATTAGTGAAATTATTAGTGAAATTTTCACTAAATTATTTAGTGAAAAGTTATCAAATAATTCATTTATTTATATTTTTTTCATAAATTTTAAACCTTTTTATTTTGCTTGTATTATTATTGAATTCTCTTAGTGTATTATTATACCTTGCATTTTCAAAAATGTTCGCATTTACCAAATATCAATCCAGTAATATCGCAATCTCTGTGATGGACAGCGCACGCCCAACATATCGTAAAGTTCCGACTGGACTCGTGGGTCCTCGCGTAAAGCCACTTTTTTTAACGTGCACTTCTAGATTACTCTTTCAATGATTCGCAAAGAACTTTAGAGGGGCTTATAACGAAAGCCGGATGAAACGAGTGGGTGTGCGAAAAGGGCAATGGACGCGAACGTGTGGCATGCTAAATGGGCGTTTCATATACCTTGATGAATATTAATATACATTCAGCTGAACTTCACTTTGGACGTCTTGGATCTGAAAACTTGCAGATTTTCCATTCAAGTACATTATTATGCGAATAAATGTGAACACAAATTTAAAAAGCGAATAAATAATCAATATTCTTCATTTAAAAAAAGATAACAATCATTTTTCAGGAGATGTGTTCTCCTTTATTTTTGATAATTTGTTGATAAAAAATAATCAACAATAAAATAAATCAAAATAATCAACAATAAAAAATAAGTTGATAATTTGATAAAAAAAAGATAACAACCATTTTTCAGGAGATGTGTTCTCCCTTGTTTTTGATAATTTGTTGCAGACGATTAAGCATTGAATCGACAAGATTTTTACAATTTTAGTAAATTACAAAAGTAGTAATTACTACGTGTTCATATTAATTCGCACAGTACTGTAACTGCAAAACGTTTTCCATTAATAAATATAAAAAAAAAATCCTTTGCAACTCAACAATCGAGCTTATTGGTTAAATTTTTGTTCCATTTATTCTTTAAGGTCCAAATTGTTTATACACTGTCAATAAATTTATGAACCTCGAGTTTTTTAAAGTGGGCTTTTCAAAGTGGGCTTTTTCATCGATTTCCAGGTGTATTTTATAGACATTGAAAATTTCCAAAAGTAAACAGCGCACAGATGACAAGAAAGATTATACAATCTGTAATTTTTCTTTATTCATATTTGCTTTTTTTTTACCAAACGGTTAAAACATTACCGAATGGACAGTAGAGCAAAAAGTTTGTAAAAATGTGAGAATCTTGGATTCACATAGACTTGTAAATCTACGATTTCGTACATAAAGCCCTACATGTTTAACTTTAAAAATATCCAATTTAAAAATAAATTCACACTAACAAACGTTAATTTTCCACTTTTAATAACAATTTAAGTGAAATTCGAAAATATCGACCTGTGCTTGACTGAAATTTGATCAGTGCCTGTACATCCGTGCCAGCTGTTCAACAAAAAATATTTCATTTTTCTTATTTAATCAATACGTTGAGATTAACTTATTATGGTTATTAATTATGAACAACAACCATATCAAATTTAATCTAAGAAATTGTCTTATGAATGCTGATTAATTTATCGTTAAAATGAATCTTTCACTATTTGATAAATTTAATGTTCCATTCGATCTGCAACTATGATTATCTGCGGAAGCTGATTTTTCATAATCGATTGTGTTAACTATTAAATTGTTTGTTGAGAAATTTGAAAGTAATTAATGTGCTATTATTCTATCGAGAACTGTCGTTTGTCAAATATTGGAAAATGTTGGAAATTTTTACTGTTTATTCGGTAGTAGGTACTGTTATCTTTTTCACATTTCAAACTTGTCCGAAGTTGCCTCTAGTGTTTTGTCTCTGCTCTCCGTCCAGGTGTTATAATTCGTATGGAGCTCAGCAGCGATTATTATTTTTGTATCGTATCTTCTCGTCACAAATTCAGACAGCAAGTTATCTGCAGATACGATTAAAAATGAAAATTTTTCAAGGGCTTCAGCTTGGATTATATTTAATTGAAAAAAAAAAAACGTGCGATGACGCGACTGATAAATGGGATACGATAAGTTTGCGAGCTCTTGTTACTGCGGTATATTTGTCTCAACGACTCTCGGACGTTTTATCGTAAGTTTCATTTGATAGTTGATTGTACCATATTTACTCGAAGTATTCTTTACTATTTTACTCCAACCTAATTTTCCCTCCAGCTCGAGAGTCTCTTCGAGGTATTTTCTGGGAAGTCGAGCATTTTTTTTCTCTCCCCGATCTTGCAACGACAACGAAGTATTATCCTCTTGTGATAAGCAAGATTTCAGCAAAGCGATTAAAAAAGACCGTTATCCAAAAGCTATGAATCTTTTTGATCCATGAATAATACAAGTTGGAGCTCTCTAATTAAACTGATTATGGCGTTTAAACTCTTCAGAAAAAGATGATAATAAAGAAATAATTAAGATAGAGATGGACAAGGAGAAAGACAGATGAAGGTACTGTTTTTATGACATCCATTTCGCCATTTCACTACGTGGGGCTTCAACAGCCCCATAAAAAAAGCTCTCTCTTATTCTCATTAAGTCTGTTAGTGAACGAAGAGCTGGCAGCCAGTACGATCGTTGCAGGATTTTATGTACGAGAGTACTTTTGCATCGTGTAATTCCATTGAGCTTCTGCAGTGCTATGGTAGTCTTGTTGTGAAATTCGCAAAAAAAAAGAGCTATCATACCTCGACCCCAGAGTCTTTGTGGACTGGAAGATTACCCCGGGTCAACTCTGATAACGCTTCTTTTTTGCGGCTCGACCGAAGAGCTATTCGAATAATCGTAGAGTGCTCAGGGCCCTTTCATTATTCTCCCCCTTTTGTCTCCTGAATTGCTCGGCCAAGTGGTAGGATGGTGTCAATTCACTCGAGAATACATGAGTACTGTTCTTATCGAAACTTATCTTTGAAATCATCGAAAGATGTTGATCAATCATGACACTATCACTCATCAATTTATCCTATAGCACGTTTTACTATTTCGTTGAATCAAGAACTTTTAAAGAATTTTCATTGATCCAGATTTTTTTAGAATTCTGCTGGGACGATTCGTTTTTTCAGATTGAACAATTTTTTTTTCATTCTGTTTTTTTATACGAAAGGAATTCAAAATTCGTAATTTTATGTTTAAAATTCGAACTTTCACAGCTCACATTAAATATACGAAGTTTCTCATTTCACATTAAAAATCCGAAGTTTCATATTTCATATTTTTAATGTTCTTTTGTGTACTTTATAAGGCTTCTACTATTACATCTATACTAATATTTCACTATATAATTTCATTTCGTGAAGTTTTCGACAAACTTTACGAAGTTCTACAAAATTGACGAGTTTTATTAAAAAATATGAATTTATCGCGTCTGAAGGAAGGTAAAAGAGAACTATGGATGCTTTGCATAACCGGTAGGATTTTTGTTTTTTTTTTTCAATGGCTTGGCATGCTGTAAAAAAAGGTTAACTAGTTCCCGAGAGGAGTCCTATCGACAAATAGTGAGTAATTCGACGAATAAACGTTTGAGGATTGCCTGAATGCGAGGCGATAAAGAATCCAGAGACTCGTTCGTCTCCAGTATCCAAACGGAAGAGTTGGCTGTAGAAATTCCGAGTTCCGAGAGAAAAAGTGTTGGGGCTTTTCCTACGAAGAGAAAACTTGAGTGGCAAACGAGGGTGAAAGGTAAAATAGCTTGATGAGAGACTAAACGTACTCCGGTCTCGGTAACTCGGCAATTTCCATAGAAGATGAACTTCCCAGTTGTCGATCCCCAAGGGCATCCCGGTAGGATAGAATTTCTTATCAATCACACCTGCTCGGAGTTTCAAACGGGAAGAGCTTTTCTCGTTTAAGAAGGAGTGAAAATTCGGTCTTTCATTCTCGAATTAAGTCGACGAGACTTCAATTCATCGAAGCTGCCTGAGTTACAGTGATAACGAACGATATCTTTTACCGTTCACAATGGACTTCTAATTACCCCCATCAGCTCCTGCTAAAATCAATCTCGGACTTAATTGTGTCAACATTGACAGTGATAACGAGTATTTGTTTAAAAATGAGCGAGCCATAACCAGAAGCCTTAAAAGATCAGCCAACATCATGATAAAGTCTCAAAGTCTCAGCTATTTCAGCTTTCATCATCCCTCTGCCCTTGGATGTTTATTGAATATTATATGTGGTACTCGGATGAATTTTCCACGTGGGAGAAGAGCGAGAAAATATCGAAGTCTCCCATGGACGTGTCAGGCAGCAGAAAAAATTCATTCGTCCTGCTGAAGTGAATAGTTGAAGCTATAGAGTGAAATCGCTCGACTTGATCCGTTGGGGTTGACCCGCTAACAACGGGGTGTCAGCGAATAACGAGAAACAGATCGGCACCATTCCACGTTCCATTATACTGTGTGATGTGTTGTTGAGTCTTCTCGTACACGTGTACTACAAGCGTTAAATATGCCAGAGCCATATATCGGACTGTACGTCAGCAATGCCAATCCGTATCATATGCTGCGCTCGTCCAGGAAACGAAATAATGTCAAGTGTGACTTCACGACAATGGGATTCGATTCATCTTCTTCTCCGATATTGATAATCAAACTGATCGGCCTAAAATCTCTGTATTGACGATATTATCAATCGCGAAGGCTCATTTCCAATGAGATTATTTTGAATCACGAGATTTCTGGTGGCTCGGATTTCAGCGCGTAGGCTGGAATTCAGCGCTTAGGTTTGATTTCAGCGTTCAGGTTTGATTTCAGCGTGTAGGTTGGTTTTCAGCGTGAGTTGGTTTCAGGTTGGATTTCAGCATGTAGGTTGGTTTTCAGTGTGAGTTGGCTTCAGGTTGGATTTCAGCATGTAGGTTGGTTTTCAGTGTGAGTTGGCTTCAGGTTGGATTTCAGCATGTAGGTTGGTTTTCAGCGTGGATTGGTTTTAGGTTGGATTTCAGCATGTAGGTTGGTTTTCAGCGTGGAGTGGTTTTAGGTTGGATTTCAGCATGTAGGTTGGTTTTCAGCGTGGAGTGGTTTCAGGTTGGATTTCAGCATGTAGGTTGGTTTTCAGCGTGAGTTGGTTTCAGGTTGGAGTTCAGCATGTAGGTTGGTTTTCAGCCTGGATTGGTT
>JAPYZJ010002778.1:0-19141 GCA_030522765.1 Ophioninae sp. B BG-2022a | reverse complement strand
CATATCAATAAAAAATTATGTTACACATCTTGTATGCCATACACTATGAACAGCCACGCACTTTATATACGTCAAAAATTAGATGGAACCACTTCAAATGAGAAAAAAAACGTGTCAAGACGCAACGTCCATACCATGGACCAAACTTCTTGCGACACCAACGAGTTCTGCTAAATACCGTCAGATGGCGTCAAACTGAATTTTCCAGCGATTTTGTATCATCGGTTTTGGCATGGTCCCCATCTTACCTCGCTACCCCGTCTTACCCCACCTTCCCCTAACAACGAATCTAAGATTCAACGATTTAAGCAATTCGGCAAATCGATGTGTCGATGCTACATTATGTCTGGGCAATAAAATGCGACTGTGAATTTCGAAACAGTGATCGTTTTGATGCTGCAACGTGACGCAAAATACGGTCTAATTGTAGCTCAGGAATTACTTTTTTCGTAATTTTTTAGTAATTTTAGTATTTTTTTAGTAATTTGCAATTAGTAATTTTTAGTAACTGGCAATTTTTGAGTAATTAGTAATTACTTTATAGCTTAGTAATTACTTTTTTGTCTATATTTTTCATTGCAGATTTCTGATGATACTAAAAACCACGTTTGAGTAACCTTCATAAATTAAGTTGGCCACGGTAATTAGTTGATTGGAACAAAAAAAAACAACGATCGATTATTAACGGTACAAAAATCGTTCTCCATTTTCGCGATGTAGCCTCACATTGAAACCGCTCGGCATCGTTCCGTTACTCTTCTCATACACATCGGCCTAAAATGTCTACCGTACTCGTATTCCGGATCGAAAACAAGAGCTTATCCGATCAAGTTTCCATCTCACCTCAAATCGTTACGCCAAGGTTGCCCAAACGTTCTCCTCGGTGACTCCTCAACGAGATTTTTCTGCTCTTCCGCATTACCACCGCCGCCGCGCAAACGACGCTTCTCCGTTGAGCAATGCGAAGCTTCTGAGATCGTCTCGGGAGTCTCGTTGGTCGAGTCGATAATCAGACCCGCTTCTGCGCAGTGACAACAACAGCAGTCGGACGATGACCCGGAGGAGGTTGAGGCGTGCGCTTTATTATCGACCGGTGATAAAATAGAATTTATTGGCAGCAGTGAGGAAGGCTTAACGGATGTCGTAGAGAAGTGCCGGTTGTAACAGTTTCGACAGAACAGTTCTCCGTCGTGAGTTTCCACTGTCCAACTGTCCAATAACTTTCGACAATTACCTTAACGGACAAATTTGTACACGTTGGAACGTATTTGAATTAGATCATTCGGTCACAGTCAAGGGCTTGAAAGACTCGCAACTTTCAACGCATCATCGGAATGAATAATTTCCTTTTCTCATAATAATTCCAGACGTACAACGAAAGAAACATTGTGGTTCGAATAAAAACATTAGGGACATGTCGAAGACGTACCACGTGAGACACGAGTGCGAGAGAGATAGTCGAAATGTTTAAATCGCTATTTCTCAAGGACGAAACATTTTTATCGTAAAATTCAAGCATCTATTTCTGCCTCGATGAATTCTACAAAGACCGACGCTAGATTTTTCGCCGTAAACCAAATCGACCCCGAGAAAACGGATTTTGAAAATTCGTGAGGTTACGTCGATGTTCGTCGTGCCCTCAATTATGTTAGCGAGTTAGCAAAAGTGAATTTTTTTCATCCCGATCATGCACCTCTGGGTGAATACGAATAATGTGAATTACGAACGGCATGAAAAGCAAAAAGTGTGCCAAACTTTTCCTAGGGCCAATTTCTCCTCTGCGAAGTAAGCCTCGCGCAGGCAACGCGGACAAACTCCGGGCATCTATCGAATGTCGCATGCACAGTCACGCGATAATGCAGCCGGCTCTTCGCACTGCCGGCTAATCAAATTGTAAGGCCTAAAAGTCCTGAAAAATAAAAATTCTAACGATTTATCCGAGACTCGGCTGAACGAATTTTTCGATGAATGACGTTTATTCGACCACTTTTAGAGTGTTGCATAAAAATGTGTCAAAATTATATCGAAAAGAGCGTTATCGAACGTTGACGCCAATAAATTAGTACCTATGTAAGCGTTAAACTCACAGTGCGACGGAACATACATTTGGCATCTTACGAGGTTGACGAAACTTTCTTTGAGAATTTAATTTAACGACTTTTTAACACAGAACTGCTATGGCAGAGCGAGAAACAAAAGGTAGTTCAAAGTCTGACAGAATAGTCTTTTTCAGCTAATTCATTGAAGGTAGCAAGGAAGCGGATTGATGACACTGACATCTAGAAGGAAGACAGAATACGATAATAGAAAAACAATCTTAAACAGTCATGACAGATCGATTTGTATCCTACACCGTATACAAATTAATTGCGCGACTACTGAATCCTGATTGGACAAACTCTGTCGGGTTTGCAACGAATTAAAAATTCGATCCTCGAACACGAGAGTCAGTTTAATCGCTTTCTCTGATTAAAAAAACCGACTGATTTGTCCTATCTCGAAAGGATCGCTGTACCCGTTTTCACGAAAAAATGAAGAAACACAGATAATTGCTGGCACGACAGCGTATAGAACGACAGTGATAGCGGCGAGAATATGGTTACGTTCGTATAGTTGAGTGTCCGACCGCTCGGCGCGAACGTCAACCGTCGGTCGGACGTTTCGTTTTTCCGAGTTTTTTTTGTCCGAGTTTGGCAGGGACGCGGTGGCGGGAGGGTGGCAGTTGGTGGCTTTCATTTAGGCGGTAGAGAGGTTAAGCTCCGACGATCGGGGTGAGAAATGGCAGCGAGCAAGGGTCTGGGCCGAAACATGCCCTACCTTCGACAACAATTCGCCGCGTTACTCGGTAACACGAGTACGAGTGTTAAATTCATATGCTGCGTCGTCCTGTTCTCGTATTGTCTCTCCTACATGGAGCAGGCTGTGCTTACACTCAGCGTAACGCCGGGTTATCTCTTACCTCCGGCTTTCTGGATATGGACAGCCTTCACCTTTTGCTTTCTCGAGATACACTTTTGGGAAGTCTGCGTCGACGTCGTCACCGTTGGCCTTTGCGGAAAACTCATCGAACCTCTTTGGGGAGCCATGGAAATGATGACTTTCTTCGCGGTTGTTAACTTCGGTGTCGCGGTACTTTCCACCTTGTTTTATCTTGTTCTCTACATGTGCACGAGCAATCCTGATATTCTGTTCGACATACACATCCATGGCCTAACCGGCTATATAGCAGGTACGATTTCCCATTGAAACGTACGATCTATCGGCGATTCCATGCTTCCGACGTGACGCGCTAAATCTGCCGACTGTAACGCAACCGAACAGCTCCGAAAACTATCCGAATTCATTGTGACTTTGTTAGGTCGATACGTAGTACGATTCGCCGTTGGCACGATCTTTCGTGATAATCGTACATTCGTTCTTTCCAGGTGTGAGCGTGGCCGTTAAACAGATAATGCCTGATCACATAATAATCAGAACGCCGCTGGGAAAAATGACAAATAGAAATATTCCAATGATCGTATGGGTAATGAGCTTGGTACTCTGGGTGGTTGGACTTTTGGAGGGCACTCATCCCGCTATGTTCCTCAGCGGTATTGTCGTATCGTGGATATATCTCAGATTTTATCAGAGGCATAACAACGGTACGAGAGGCGACATGGCTGACAACTTTACCTTTGCCAGGTATGCGTGCTCTCGTCTAATGGATTTTTTCAGATGCACCTGTTATTAGCTTTTAAGAACAATTCGCGCTTCAATGTATCCAATGTGCGCCAATTCGTATTAATCTTCGACTCGTAGTTTCTTTCCGAACGTATTGCAACCCCCGATAGCGGTTATGAGCAATACAGTCCACGGGTTCTTCGTGCGTATCGGACTGTGCAAGAAGATCGTTAGAAGATTCGACATGTCCAACGCGCCGCCGGGTCTGGTCATAAATCTACCGGGTATCGACCCTCAGGACAGCGAGAGACGAAGGCAAATAGCTTTGAAGGCGTTGAGCGAGAGACTGAGCAAAGACCATGCGAAACCTTGGCGGCACGACAGGAGTAAGAAACACTCGCCTGTACCACCCGCAGTCGCGATACCGATTCCCGAAACGAGTACGCCGAAACCCCTCGCGTCACCTCTCATCCCTCAATCCAACGTAAACGTTCACAGTCATCCGTCCACCAGTACGTGATTACAGAATACCACCTTAAAAGTCAAAGGTTAAAGAAAAAAAGGATGTTCGTGGAAGTACGCCGGAGAAAGATTTAACTTCGCGCGAAGCGTGTCGAGAAGATGTTCAAGAAAAATAACGAAAGCGAAACGTGTTCCTCGTCGAAAGGGATTCATTCGTGGATACGACGAGACGATCGAGGCCGTCTACTCTTTCCTTTATCGATTTCGTGCACGCGCGATGCGACCGAACAAAACAATTCTCATGTACGGATAAAGTCATTGTATTCCGCGATGCACTTTCGTTGGAGCGCGTTCTATTGTGTCAACGTTCGTGGAATGTCTTTCGAAGACTAATGGCGAATAGTTGTGTTTAGATTCGTCCTGGTTCGTTTCTTTTTTTTTTTACTCTGACGGTATCACGTTGTTGGTGCAAGGCGCATCGAATTTTTCCAAACGGTCAATGGTCCCCGTAACCCTCGCAATATATTTATCGTTATATGCCACGTTCTTGGATGTAGTCTTTTACGTTATTTTCCAACGCCGTATTCGCTACAACCGAATTACAGAACTTCCGTATCCATTTTTATTTCTTCTCGATAACGACGTTGCATCTCATTGATAGTTCTATCCAATACCTGAAACTCTTTGACGCCAGACGAATCTTTGGGTTTACTTGTTTGTCTGACAAATCCAAGCACAATAAAAGAATACTGTATATTCTTGTATTGCACTCGCCGCCGAATACCCGCTAAAATTCTTTCACAATGCTCATTTCTAAAACAGTATCAACGAATCGAAAATTGGATATCGTCCCTGCTTTCGCAAAT
Organism: Ophioninae sp. B BG-2022a; assembly: GCA_030522765.1. Lineage (NCBI taxonomy): Eukaryota > Metazoa > Arthropoda > Insecta > Hymenoptera > Ichneumonidae > Ophioninae sp. B BG-2022a. Next base: position 14,153 of record JAPYZJ010002778.1, on the reverse strand, counting down.
ATTCCATGAAATTATTCGGACGACCCGTTAGTCCGGACTTTTATTGAATGCATTCGTAACCAAACAAGGACTTCGATTACGTGTAATATACAAAAAATTATAACTGGAAAGTGTTACCATAGTTGAAAATTTATAAGAATTTCTACGTTACGATCATTCAAGATAATTATCGGGAGTAAAAAGTATGATGTTTCAAATTCGAATGAAAACCCTCCGTTCAGTGCGTTTCAAATATACACACAAGTGAACGAACACTCATCATTTTAAAAGACGGCTTAAGACAAATCTAAGATTATTCTGGTATAAATTGATTGAAACGAAAAATGTAGAAAAATAAGTTTTCTTTTGAAATAAAAAACATTTCGAAAATAGCCATTGTCTCGATTTCTTTATACTCCGAAATGAAAGTGATTGGACTTATTAAAAAAAAACAAAAGGGACATTTTCAAAAATATTTCAATTACATATTTATCCCAAAATTCTCGACAATTTTTAGACTCGAAAGTTGCTGCTCGAAAGCTGAATGCTCTTTGCCTTTTTTTTAGGCTGCAATAAATAACCTCACCAGAATGTAATTCGATATCGCTGATGCAAAGGCTTTGATCGGGAATTTGACAAGAAAGAAATGGATACGAAAGTAGCTTTCAAATCAAAGCTTTAGTTTTTGAAAATTATCACTATATGATAAGACGACGGTTTTTCCTGCATCGTGAAATCCATTTTGTCATGTCGATCGGATAGCTTCGAAAGATGTTTGGTGAAATGATCGATCATCTTCTCAAGACCTATTGTTTTATTTAACAAACCGGAAACATCTTTCTTAATCTTTCCAGATCAGTTCTTTCGCACGATATTTACACACATGAGGATCGTATCGTTACTACGATGTAAATGTCTTCCTCATTCGTAACGCCGTTCTCCCCGCGACGAAAAACAACTGTATATATATATTTATATTTATATATATATATTATAATTAATAAAATAAAATTGTTTGGTCTTCCTCACAACTGATTGTAGCGCTGATTAAATATACAAGTTGAGGGCAGAAAGCTAATAAAAATTTGAAAGTATGCGAAATATATAGAGGCTGTATACGGAATTATCTGCCGGACAACGATCATTAATGCCGCTGTATAGACTTGAGCACCACTTTTTTTTTCATAGATCACTCGAACTCACCAACGAACGATCGCCGCCATCATCCGCGCTAGTTACTTGACGGGCTTGCTTCAGTAATATCGATGACGCGGTGTCGTCAACCAAGATAGTTCGAGGACCTTCTGTAATCAACAATGGATTCCCACGTTTTAAGCAAATTCAAATCGTGTTTATAATTATTCAGTTCCAATTTCCAATAAACCCCGTTAAATCATTGGCAGAAAACAATTTGCATAGTTGAAGGTATTCGCACTTAGAACCGGTGCGACCCTTCCCAATATTCTTGAAAAATACTCCCTAACGCTACCTTTCAAAAAGTCGTGAAGCTATCTCGCCTGCAGTAAATGCCCAATGAATCAGAGTCGATTGGACAAAAAAAAAGAAGAACTCACTTTTTCGCCACGTACTTCTATCACGAGTGTTATGCGATCGGCAGTGTAGTGAGATTCACGAAATTTTAGAACTTTTCAAAAACAAAAACAAAAACCCTTTCCGGTTGAGGTGTTTCGGACGTTGAGAGCTCTTGAAATATTTCCTGAAAATAAAAGAGAGCGGAAACGAAAAGACGTTTTTAACGTTAGCACTTTTTAACGTTCACTTCAAGTACAATTAAATGGTTATTAATGAACTTGACTGATAATTGATTGCTATTCAAATGAACATGCGTTTTTTATCGAACTTCGTCTCATCAGAGCGACAAAAACTGAAAAGATCGATGGCACGACGGAAAAGTTCATCAAGTATTTGAAAGAAAATATTTTCGGCAAAAAATGATTACACGTGAGAAATATCTTTCGTAACATTCTAGTACTCAAAAAAATAACGTGACTTTTTCACTCAAACATTGATAACAGCTTTGGCGCCATTCTTGTGAATACAGGTTTTTGTAATAATTTTTAAATGTCCAGGACATCTTCCCCTCCAGCCCAATGAATTCGTCAATCACTCATTTTTTATTATTACTCGAAGTCGGGTCACTGCCGCGTCTCTTGATGCTGCGTCTATTGCTTTAACCATTTTGGCCCATGGAAATCGCGGAAAGGAAGGACTGGTTGTCGCGTGAGAGAATTCAAGAACGTGGCAAGTTTTGCACATAATATTTTATTCGAAACTGGCAAATGGTTGACATTAAAACTGATAATACACACTAAGGAAATGAAAAAAATAATAATAAGTCAAATGAAACAAAAAAAAAACACGTTAACGATTGTGTTAGACACGCTTTTGTTGTAACAAAATAGTAATGAGAAGAAAGAAGTATGTATGTTTTTTACACGAAGCTTGAACGATGATGCTTCTCATAGTTTGCAGGATTTCTGAAAATCTGTTGGCATCCGGTCCGGGCATTCGGTCTCTCGTGCTTTGATTGTCTTGAGGGTTTGCTTGTAGGATGAAATATCTGTGATGCAACGATATCCCTCTGTTTCCTTATTCCTCGACGAATCGGCGAGGAGTTCGATCTTCATACCCTGGGCTCTCGCTAAAAATAGTTCCGGAAAAATGCGTAAATAGTGCTATTTAGATCAAAGAATTGACATTCGCGTTAAGGGTGGCGTTAAATAGATCTATTCGATGGAGCAAATACAGCATGCGGATGCAAATCTATACTTGACATATATGGATTTTCGAATTCACTCTTATACTAATTTTATGTAACGAGTTCAATCACGATCCTGTTTTTTCATATTTAAAAAGTCATACGGATATACGAGGTGTGCGCAACTAATGTTCGTCCCGAATATGGTGATTTCCAGATGAAATTCTCAGTGGATTTGTACAAGCATGTACGAAACTGGAATCAACCGCTAAATTATTTTTAACTTTTAAAGCGAGGCTAATAGTAGGCTCGCGTATCGCAACATCGTTCACCAGCGTATACACTATTCATCGGATGCACCTGATTGGCACGATTTTAATTATTAATAATAATTCCGGAGTCGATCCGTGACCCTTACACGAGTCGTGTCAGAATTTCACCCACCTCGTATCAAGGACTAACATCAGATGTGAAAGCACCTTATAGAGTGAGTAGCAATGTCCGAATAATAGATTTCTTTCTGAAAATACTCACAAATGTTTCTGAGATTATTATTGCAATGTTCCCCGTCACATTTCATATGTCCGACAATTTTGAGGGTGAGCTTACGATCTGCCAGATTGTTGGTTGCTAATCCGAGTAGTGTGTTACGCAGTTGCTGAATATCGAGTTGCGCGATTACGTCAGCTTCTCGTGAAATCGAATCGAACATGTACCGATCCGTGATTATCTCCTTCCAATTGCAGCCCATTTCCTCGCTAAGATTCACGAACCCGCAACGATTCGAGTGAACGAAGGAACGTTGTAAGAAGATCAAGTTCAGGTCGGACAATCCATAAATAACTCCGATTAATTTTTTCCGGAATCTCTGGATGCGAAGTTCGGGAGGAATGTGGTTGGGGAAATCGCCATTCGCTGCGGCTAAGATGTAATCATCGCTGCGGGTTTCACGTGAATGTACCGAAAAATGGACGCGGCTGACGTTCCGTTGTGACGACTCGCTGTCGATGTGCGCTTCGGCTATCGTCTGCGATCAAATAAATATCCAAATTGCGGGAATTATTTGCAGCAATTATTCAAAATTTGAATTTTAGGTGGAAAAGCTCCCACTGCGAAACTTGAGCGTAGCCCTGACTCGAGTCGGTAGAGCAGAACGTGACTACTTAAGGGCATGACGAACATCGACATAACCTCACAAATTTTCGAAATCCGTTTTCTCGGCGTCAATTAAGTTTACGGCGAGAAATCAAGCATCGGTCTTTGTAGAATTCATAAAGACAGAAATAGATGTTTGAATTTCTCGATGAAAATGTTTCGTCCTTGAGAAAGTGCGGTTTTGAAATTTCGACTCTCTCGCACTCGTGTGTCAGGTGGTACGTCTTCGACGTGTCCTTAAATATACATACAAACGGGATATTCGGTGATAAGCGGCCCGCCGGAATTTGTGGGAACTAAATTTTACGAAAGTCGTGTGAATCGTGCACGAAATTGTCAAGCGAGGTGAACGGAATGAAACGATCGTAGTACAGAAATGAGCGTTCTGAATACGGCTGCGCGGCTCTCGTCCGATCCAAGTCATAATATGCGTCAAACTTTACATTTTTCATCTTTTTCATAATTTCCAGCACAATTTGATGAAAAGACTGTTCGTCTCCCAATGTGAAATTGCTTGTTCCAATTTCGTTGAAATCTCAAGAGCGATTCATGAAATTCATGAATTTAGTATTCCGCTCTGCTCTACCAATGGCGATAAGATCTCGTTCCTTCTCCAGACAGCCAATCATTTTCACGCGCGCATCTGCGTCTTGACGTTAAGACGCTCCGCTCAGTCCTTGACAGTAATTACCTTAAGCATACGTAGAGCCGCGTTAAGTAGCAGTGATGTTTCACCAAATTGATGGTAGCTTATTGCGAAGTCCGGTGTGGGAAGCGGACAAAGGCTGCGAACCCGGCACCAGGTTGATCCACGAGGAATTTCGTTTATTTCGAACCGCAGTCTATTTTCCGGTTCGATCGTGCCGCACTTCGAAAGCCCAATGAAACTTTTCACCATTTCCAGTGCATCGGAAGCCCCGATGTTGCCCTGAACGAGCGCCTTCGCGTATGTACGACTGGTGTAGCTCGCCACGAAATATTGAAACTTCTCGAATCGTATACTCGAAAGGGCTGTGATTTTATCACTAGCCGTCCAATGAACAGGAAATAATATCGCAGACGTAACGTCCCTGCGAATACAAGAAAAACCAAGTCGACCGAGCTTCGTACAACGTTTATAGCGAACAGTTTTATAGCGAGTTGTGACTTTGCGTAGCGTTTTTTTCGCCGGTTTCAAGTTTTTAGATTTTCCGAGACGCACTTACACTGCCAGTGATTCGTTGTCCATGCATGTTTTGTAGTACTCTTCGCGTTGTTCGTTCTTTATTACAGTGAACAATTCTTCTGAGACGAGAGATGAGCAACATCCGATGCAATTGCCAATTATCTGCATCACGATCTGAAATCGTTCGTGGAAAAATCGTGAATAAAAGATTGAACTCGCATGAGTTCAATCCCCGTGCCCGCGTTTATTTGTTAATTAAGTAATCATCAAGAAGTACATTTTTCTTGATGTTCGACTGGATAGAAACTCGAATCTCAAGTTAAACTTAATTAGGAAGCTTATTGTTTTTGTACTATAACTTCGAATTAAATAATTTGATTTACTCTTTTGTTGTTTTTCATTGTATTTATAGCATTGGGCAGAACTAATACGGTCTCACTTTTTACCCACGCCTTGTTACTTTCGCCCTGGCCATGGGGTCGAAAGTAACAATCTCCTATTTTTTTCTGCAATTTTATAACAATCAGAAATTAAAATATATTACATAAAATTAAAAAGCACATGTTTAGACCATAAACGAAAGTTTAATATAGCTGTGTCTGTTTTATCACAAATGTTAAAATTGACGAAAAATCGGGCATGGAGTACAAACTGTTACTTTTGTCCCCGGTCTCCCCTATCGTAAGAATAAATGAATAAATCAAGTTAGAATAAATGTAATTTACCTGCACTTTTTTATTGAACCCACTCGCGCCAACTACGATACTTGTTTCTGCGCAGTCAACCACGAATTTCATAGCAGCCGCATTCGCCGGAGACAATTCTTCATAGGACAATTTTTTCACGGCTTTGCAGAGCAATTCAAACAGCACAGCACTGATAGAGAACAATTTTTTAAATTCTCATTATCGGTATACTGAAATGAAGCCACACTGAAATGTCCGATAATGTGAGTTATTACTGACGTTTCGGCCGACTTCAATGGAACATTGCTTTCCAACGAGATGAGAATTTTGCTCTGGGGTGAACAAAATTTATCATCGGCTTTGTACCAAACTTCGGAAAGCGAATCCGAGTGAATTTTCATCGGATACTTTGGGCGATTAGTCACTGATGGAAGGAGGCTGAAGTCATCGGGACAAAAAACATTTGGCTCGGGAAGCCTGAAGCAAGCGAGCGGAGCAATACTCATCCACTCGCTTATCCAATCCTTCGGGATCTTGAATCTTTTGAACGGACAGACTTCCTCGTCATCGTCCTCGGAATCGGAGTCGGGGGTGTCCTCACGCCAATGGAGTTCCGGTATAGCTTGACTCCACAGAATTACGTTTGCTCGATTCGGCGTCATGCAGTTCAAATAACCTTGAATCGCTTTGGGATCGTACTCGTAGCACAAAATGTCTGCACCCAAATAATCGACCGACGAGGAGAACTGCATGTTCCGGCAGATCGTCACGTTTTTGTACGGGTTTGTCGAATCTCTGCGGTGAGTCCTACAACATATCCGTTTAGGGGGCATCCACTAATTACGTGAGGTGATTTTGGGGATTTTTCCCCCCCCCCCCCCGGTGAAATGTCGTGAGATTTTTCAAAATGCATACGTTTACGGAAAATAAATTGTAGTAGAAGTAACTGCGGTTGTAGTTTCATTTACTCCACCATGTTAAGTAGTAGGGAGAGTTACTACTTTGCATGGTGGAATAAATGGAACTGCAACCACGCTTTATACTACTACAATTTATTTTTCATGTTTAATCTAAATAAGTTAATCGGTGTTTTATTGCGTTGGGTTTATTAAAAAAAAGTACATTCTGTACCGCTCGCATATTATGTGAACGCCACAAAGCAGAAATAATATTTATCGCCGTTTATAATTTAATTAAACCGCTAGTGGATGTTGCTGATTGAATCAGTGAATTTCACTGAATAGTATCATTCATTTTAAGGGAGTACATTTTAGTGGATGATCATTTGTTATTTAATTCAACCCAGTTTTCTCGCAATTTTACACTGTTTTTTGCGGAAAACGTAGCAATCGCGTATAATTCACCCAGTGGTATTGTTGAATGAAAATGTACATGCTCAGGGGAATATCTCCTGTCACATTACTAAAGTATATCGCGCTTGAAAGGGCGTACAACGTTGATCTTTCTATAGAAATGCAACAATCGTTCACGTTTGTCTTCAAGACATTTTACATAAAAATCAGAAACATGCAACATTACTGCCCTTGTTTTTTAATCGCACGAATAAATGTATTGAAAAAAACGCCAACCACACTCTTTTCGAAGTACTGTCACGAGAGACAGATTTTAAAGTTGTTGGATCTTGCAAAATTGTTAATCAAGAAATTACTTTGTATTGTATATTCGAACGTACATGACATTCGTATTGGCATAAAGAATTCATTCGTGCGTAGCAGCGAACGGCGTATAAAATCGGTTTAAAGATAAATTCACCATACCTTAGCTCACCCTCCATGGTACGATGAATTTCATCGTAGATTCGTTCATTCGGTCCTACGTGCTTCAAAAAATTGATGTACGAAAAAACAACGTCGATAATGGTTTTCTGGCATTGAAATCCTTCAGGCAAAAGATTGATGGTTATTGTGAAGAGATTGTAAATAGTGTTCATCTCGTAATCATTATCACCAATGTGAGCCTTGATTCCGCTACACCATTCTTTTTTACGCAAGAAGTTGATGAGAGAGCCCTCCTGTTCGTTTTCTATCAACCACTCGACGTACGTAGGGGGTTTGCTGCGGTAGAAATCCCAGATTGGCGGTACCGGCCAGGTCAATTCGATCTACAAATTCAGTATCATGTGATGCGCGCGTTTATGTACATACGCGTATATATTTGTAGAAATTACCGTGCTCCCGCCAACCAGTATAGGATCAATTTCGTAGAACATATTGAAAGCAGGCATATTAAAGAATCGTAAGTAACTTTGGGAGCTCAGATCGACGGGTGCAAGTCCGTTGTTGGGTATTCTCGAAAAGTATTTGCGAGCGTATTCCTCCAGAGTGTCCAGGGGCAAATTAGCCTGTACAAATCATGTTACTCGAGAGATTAACGAGAAATGTTCCAATTTTGGGTCAAATACAGACACGGCTTGACTGATCAATAGTAAGGAATAATTATGAGTTTTATCAATTATTTATACACGTGTTCGGTAAAAAAAAATTATCATTGACATTTTCTTCAGTGTACACCCTTATTAGGGCTTTTGCTGGCCTTTTATTAGTCTCTGTATCGTGCCGAAGGACTTTGACGATTTAACCGCATTTTTTCCTTGGTCCGGCCTCATTTTTCCCTGTTCAATCCCCATTAAAAATGTAACCTCCATTGCGGCCACAATTGAATTACACTACGCTTTACCACATTTGCCAAAGGTACGGGAAAACTGTACTCTGTTACCTCTATCAACAGTTTCATTCGATTCGCACTGTAATGCCGTTTCATGAACTTCTTTACTTCCGTCACAAGAGCATCGCTCGTCAGGCAGGACAATTTCGATTCCCTGTTCCATTTGATCCCTGATGACAAAGCCGTGAAAAGACGTTTTCGTTGATCACCCAACTTTATCGGACTGTTGATTTCTTGATATTTCCTGTTCCATTAAGCAAAACAAGAAAAAACCGACATTTATTTATGAAATTCCATATTAGCATTGAACAAATTTTGCACGAGGTTAATATAAGAATAGCGGCTACAAAGAAGACATTTTAAGAAGAAGGTAAACGTTATGCAGAACACAAATGAATTTTACAGTTTTATCCCTTACCGTTCTGATACTATGGCATCACGTCTCAGTATCGGATTCGCAACACAGTTGGTGAACCGATCCAGCCCATCAGGCAATAACTTCACTGGCACGTCAAAAGAAAAAAATGTCGAATCGCAATGACTGATGTTCGGCATAAAAGAACCCTTATGCTTATCCAAGAATTTTGCGAAGCTATGTAGCTGCAAAGTCCAAAACAAAATAGTAACTGTACTAACGAAATGTTCTTTGCGTTTTTTTCTTGCAGCTGTTTGATTTTGGTGAAATAGTTAATACGTGGCAATGTAAAAAAATAATTTGTGGCTATTTCAAGCACATGCAAAAATAAATACGATTTGTAAAGTCTATATTTCGAGACGTGCAAAAAGTGCAGCACTCTTCGTTTCTAGAAGGCATATCGAAAGGAAACCAGAAGTGAATGATTAAGTCTATTGTTTGTACAAAGAAGTTCAATATCGAAATTCTTAAGGACATGTCGAAGACGTACCACGTGACACACGAGTGCGAGAGAGATGGTCGAAATTTTGAAAATCGCAATTTCTCAAGGACGAATCATTTTTATCGTCAAATTCAAGTATCTATTTCAGTCTCTATGAATTCTATAAAGACTAATGCTCGATTTTCCGCCTTAAACTCAATCGACGCCGAGAAAACGGATTTTGAAAATTCGTGAGGTTACGTCGATGTTCGTCATGCCCATAAATACACGGCACAATCTATAAATTCGTAAGAAAAGAACATAATACCTGAGGATATTTCATGGATGAACCAAGGATGACGTTCTCTAATATGTTGGATAAACCGGACATGTCGGGCGGATCGCTAAAATTCCCAACATCCAAGCACAGAGTGCAACTCGCGAACGAGTAATTCTAAACCGAGTAATTTCTTCATTATATGGTTGTTCTACTGCGTTATAATTGTTAAACACACGTTACCTTTCTTATTTCCTTTGCAACGTGGTCCCAGAATGCTTTATTGGTATCATCGACTCCATGGAATTCATCTTGAATTTTTGTAAAGAACCAGTGTAGCGTGTGTATTAGGAACCAGAAAAAAAACCTTGCCCTGTAGAGATCACTCACCTTTTTCATCGTCGCTTTCATCAACTGCCAGTCCTTCATTTTCCAGCGTTGTATTTTCAGTTGACACCAAAAGAGCCGTGAGTCCGTTGCGCAGTTTTATCACTCTAAGAACAACGATTGAAAATAGAAGAGAAGACGATAACCGAGGCCGGTGGTCGGGCGGTCGGAGTGCGGCGTCGAGAGAAGACGATACTCGGCGCGGCGAGCGTTTAGCCGTGCTCCGGCTGGCGCATCGACCAGTGAGCGGGAGGCCGTTTTTTCTGATACTTTGATGTAGATACTTCGATACAAAGCGCGTACACCGAAGGATCAGGCAAATTCAGGGCCGTCTATACCGGCGCGGGTTTGCCGCAGTTTCCCCGTGTCCTCGGCAAATGCGATATAGTGTAGCTAAGTCCGCTGTGGACGCGCTATAGGTAGGTTAGCTTAGCGACGTGCGGGTAGGAAGTGACAGAAAAAGATGAACCAATGGAAGGCTAGCAAGGAAAAGTGGAAATATGGAAAAATTGGAACTCGAGGAGAAAAAAAAGAAAAGGGAGATACGTAAAAACCCACAAGGGTATACATGGAAATAAAGGGAATGAAGGAACTCCCCCATTATTATTAGAAGAGAAGATCATTTGAATTCTGATCTAATGAAATGACGGTAGTTAAGAAGAATCTAGTTGCAGAAAACACACGATGAAAAAAATATTTCTTCCATGCTTCTTCTTACGCGTCTGCAATTTTTAGTGATCCTGTAGCTTCTTTTACGCTCAACATTTCTTCATCGTATTTTGTTTTTGAGGCACAAAAGGATATCTCGTAGCGAGCTTTCCTCAAGTATAACTGTTTCACTCTTGCGTGAAGGCATACCGAAACAATGAAAAGCCTGTACCATTACCAGTGACTATATTATACTTTGTATACGGAATTCCATTGGTAACCAGAGACGCCGCGTTCTGTCTGACAATCCGTAAACGCATATCGTACGGTCACCCGACCGAGTATCGATCCAGACCGATGCAATAAGGAAGATATACATGAAAAACGCATTCTTGCTAGTAAACATTGATTACAAATCAATATCCTCTGTACATTGAAATTGATTGATACAAATCGATCTTCGTCTCTTGTTGGAGAACAAAGAGATGCTTTTGTGATGGCAATTGAGTTGACATGGTTAGACTGAGACATTTCTCAAATTTGCTAATGTTTTTTCGACAAATTTCATCGCACGAAAATCACGAAAATATTAGTAAGAATGCGCGTTGATATATTTTATAATGAAACGAGGCAAACTTCAAGCCTTTCTCTCGCGTACTATCGCACTGTCGTCAGGGCGAAGAAAGAATACAAAGAGACACATAGTAACGACGATATATCTCAGAATATAAAAAAGTCAAATCACCTGTAACGGTTCTTGTCGATCGGGGGTTGAACAGGATTTTCGAGGTATTCTTCCTCGACTGTCACATTTGCCGTCGAAGAATCCACGGCGTGAGCAAATTCAGCGATATTTGCAGCCTAAACAATGTTCCTCTGTCAAGATCACTATCGATGGTGCGTCATTGTTTTCCTTCACATCTCGGTGCAGCTTTTACTTACCACGATTTTTTGCTTCCGCGTGACTATCGGTTTTCTTGGTGCTTTTTTCGGCATTTCTGCAACCGCTGAAGAGCTCGTTCAACGAAGCTCGTTACGACGAGCAATGACGGCGAGAATCTCTCACCGGCAAATGGCGTTTGAAATATTCGAAAATATTGCCGAAAGACACGTTGCGTGTGGCGCGTGAACGCTTAACGACCAGTCCTACTGTTGCGCACTCAATTCGACTGGTCAGAAAACCGGTGGGGAGTCCCCCAATTATCAGCTTACGACGGTTAAACTAGTGTGCCGTTCTACGCTGTACCGGCACAAAACCTCCCAGCTAGGTAAGCATACGATTCCCCTAGGGCACTCCACGGCGTGAAGTCGGCAGGAAACGTCGGGCAAAGAAACCAGATTTCCCTTACTGATGTTCGCCGCGAGAGGCACTGCAATTAGGGATGCCAGATGTGTTCAAAGAAAAAACCGGACAAGTTGTATTTTTTTAAATTTCTTAATAGATAAATGTACTTTGTGCACTTTGTGTGCAAAAATTGTACAATACTCTACAAATAGAATTTCCAAATGAAATGTACATTTTATTTCCAATTCCTTGCGTTTTTTTACTATTTTCTCGAATTATAAGCTGCAATTTATTTTTTTAAACATTTTTATACCGGGAGGTAGGAAATTTTAGAAGAAAATCATCGAAAAATAGCCGAATGTATTTTATTTATTGAAAGTTATTCGGCATCGTCTTTATTTTGACGAGTACAATCGACTATATTTTGATAATTTTCTTTTAAAATTTCCTACCTCCCGGTATGAATATGTTTACAAAAATAAATTGCAGCTTATAATTCGAGAAAACTAAAAAAAACGCAAGAAATTGAAAAAAAAAGTACATTTCATTTGGAAATTCTATTTGTAGAGCATTGTACAATTTTTTAAAAATTTTTTGCATATTTGTAACAGTTTAAATAAATTAAAAGAATCATTTAAAAAAGAAGTTTAGAAAAAAAGTATCATAGACGGCATCGATCCAGCGTCGTCTGGACGGTAGTGCCGCTCGCTCACCGCTGGGCTGCTCTCGCTTAGTTGTATTTCTATTCAAACTTTCCGAATCTAAGTAGCAGCCTAACTTTAAGAGGGTATATCTCCTTTTTTTTAAACTGTTTATTGTTTCTATGGCCGGTTACAGAGAATTTTTCGGCGTTTTGCGAGCCACTAAACGGTATGGCATCAATTTCAATATACACAGACTAATATGGCCGAAACAATCGCACTCGCAGTCGTAATCCTTTTCTAGGTGGTGGTTTAACAATTTATTTTTTTCTGTTATGTAGGTAGTTGCGCGCTCGAGTAACGAGGTTCGACGAGTTTCGCAGGGTTTATAATATGTGTGTGAGCAGAAGGCCAGCAAGTAAACTGCTCAAGAATATTATTTTTTTTGAGAACTGAGTCTCATTCCGCGACTTAGTGCCTATAACTACAATTAATCTTAAGCTAGTTACAAACTACTTGAATCTACTTAGTCTAGTTAAATCTAATATGTACACTATGTACAAGGAAGGGATGGGAAACAGGTAAGGATGTGATATTACTGGGGATCTAACCACCAATATTTTTTTATGTTTTTACGATGGTTATCCTTTTTATCTTTGTCTGGTAAAGACATGGAATATCTCCAGAGCGGATGTTCGGCTGAGCTGTTCAGGTTATGAGGGTAAGTTATCTTCGTATGTCCAGCTCTTCTGAAAGCGTGATAAATAATGGGTGTGTTTCTATGGTCTTGTATGTAGCCGTGTTGGTCTAAATAAATAAAGGCTTCTGGTGATATGTATCCTGATTGTAGGGTTTTACTATGGTACATTGGGTTCGGATAGGAAATTCCGTGGATCAAACCATTAGAGGTAACTTTTCTTGTATTTACTAGGTGGTTTCTTGTTAATTTTAGCATGTGAGAGTCTATTCTATTAATGTTCGCCTCATTGTAAACTTTTAAATTACTCATATAGTGGATAAAACTTGTTTCAGACGATCTGTGTTTGTTCAGGCAAGTTCGGATGCATTTTCTTTCGAATGTTCTTAACTTTTCTGCGGACGATGCGCGGATATTAATCCAGATCGCTGCTCCGTATGTCACTATCGGTCTAATTAGAGCTTGGTAAGCCATAATTTTTATTTTTGAGTGCAGATGACCGTTATAAAACAATCTACTGCACGTCAAAAATGCATTTTTTCCTTTTTTTATTGAGTTTTGACGTGCGTTGTGTAGGTCAGGAAATTATCAATATGGATCCCTAAATATTTAACTACGTTCTTTTGTTCTAATGTGATATTTGATTCGGTATCTACTATTTTTAATTCTATCCATTGGCGCTTTGTATCCCTATCGGCCTCGGAGAGCCGTGGTCTAAATAGGATGGTTTCGCATTTACTAGCATTTATTTTCAGTTTCCATGAGTCGCAGTAATATTTTATTTTATTGTAGTCTTCTTGAAGATTATTATTTACTTGTGATGGCTTTTTATCTATATTGTATATTATGAGGTCGTCCGCGAATGCTATTGCTTTTTTATGCGGGTTGTTGTTAAATTCGAAAAGGTTCAGAATATCACTATTGAATATATTGAATAATATTGGTGAGTTCACTGTGCCTTGTTGAAGGCCGTTCTTTACATAAAACGGTTGG